>CAUYSK010014637.1:0-15451 GCA_963575035.1 Avahi laniger | reverse complement strand
AGTGAGACCCCACCTCTACCAAAAATAGAAAGAAATTAATTGGACAGCTAAAAATATATATAGAAGAAATTAGCCGGGCATGGTGGCGCATGCCTGTAGTCCCAGCTACTCTGGAGGCTGAGACAGTAGGATCGCTTGAGCCCAGGAGTTTGAGGTTGCTGTGAGCTAGGCTGACACCACGGCACTCGCCCCAGGCAAGAGAGTGAGACTCTGTCTCAAAAAAAAAAAAAAAAAAAAACCAAACACAAGACAAAAAACTAGTTCTCAATACTTTCTCCACCAATGACATTGACCTTAATGCTTATTCTTGAAGGCTTATGGAGAGTTGGGCCCAAGTCACTGTGAGCCAGATGTAATTCCATTCCTTTCTTCTTATTGAATGGACATGGGAAGGAGCAGGAGTAACACTATTCTAACATTAGTTTTGAATGTATTCTAATTCGATGTTAAAAGATAAATGCCTCACCATCTTGGGGACATGATTGCTACCTACTTCATCTCTAAAACAGTTCATCATATCTCCATATAACCCAAATTAATCAATTTTGAATAAGGATAATTTTCAAATGGGGTAACAAGTACTGTCACCGCTGTCCCTCCTCCCACACTAAGAAGTACTTCCTGCCCATTATATTCTCAAAAGCAACAACAGCAAACTTTGGTGCAGCAATTCGAGCATCCTGTTGCTTGTCACTTTCTCTGTGGCTCTTTCCATGTGTGGCAATAATACTGTGATAATGAACTCACGGACAGTTCTCAGGTTTTAATACTCATTCTTCCACAAGGATAGAGTGTGTTAGAGGATGAGCAGAATACAATTCCTGAAGATGATTATAGTGTAGTGGAGGGAGATAATAAACATGGGCATACTGCAAAATGCATACATACGAAACAGATGTCCCAAAAAGCGATTAGGCACAGCTAATGACAGGAGAGCCCCTTTCCTCTCTCTCCCACTACAAGATTCAGAATTTCTCATCTCTTTCCTTTCGTCTCCACTGCCTTATATCATTCTCCCCGAGCAACCCCACTCCACAAGCATGGAAGATTCCATTTCCCATATATGGGAAAGTCCACTTATTAGGGACCAAGTATCTGCATTTCGTGGTGATGGTAGATGTCCTTATCCCCCTGAATCTATTTCCACATGTATAAATCTGGGACAAGCAAACCTACCACCCAGGCTGGAGACGGAATTCAACGTAGTAACGCGTGTGAGGAACCTACACTCAAAACACCCTTCCCAGTTCTCTTCTCTGCTTCTCTTAAGATAGGGCTAGGGCTAGGAATGTAGTGGGAAAATAGAAGGGAACAGTTGGTGATAGGAGAGGGAAGGGGAAAGATCTCTCTCTTCTATCTTAGCTTTGGCTCTCCTAACCCTAGCTGATCCTTTGTTCTCAGGGATCAAGAAAAAGCCTCTGCTTCCAGATCTCTCTCTGCCCTCCTAGAATCAGGAGTAGAGAGGCTTCAGCCCAACTGTTCAGGTCCTTTTCAGTTCCTGGAGTGCCAGAGAGAGCAGGCTCACTCGAATTGGGCTGACGTTGATCTTCCTCCTGAGGATCTATAGATCTCCAAGTTGGAATCTTCTCAGCATCCTCTACATTCAGTTCCTCATGCCTGCACTCTGCTGTGATAGCCTCCATGCTGTGGTCCAGTGCAAAGGGGAGACTGCTCTGCCTGTCCTGTCAAGCCACTCACAGAGCCTGGAGCCCCTGACACCCAGCTCCCCGCCCGCCCACCCAACCTCCACTGCAGCTCAGCCGGGGAGAAGCTACATGTTGGGACCAGGTAGGAGCAAGACGGAATAACTGTACATCTTTATAAACTCATCTGCAATCTCCCAGGAATTCTTAAATCTTCTTTTCCTCCTCCATCCACTTACACCATATACAGACACTATTCCTGTGATTTTCCAAAACTGCTGAACCCTCTGAGGCCTTCACACCCTTCTCCTGCTCTCATCACAAAAGCTAAAGGAACTTTCCCTAGAGAAAGAAAAGGGGAAAGGGGGTGAGGGAGAAAGAGAGAGAGAGAAGGCCAGGGAGAGAGCAAAAGTTGGGAACACTCATGTGATAGCAAACTGTGATTTTTCACAAGTGTAAGGCTCCCTCTCCCTTGGGTTCCAATACTATCATCCCCAGATAGCCACATGATCACGTAGCAGTTCTCCACTCTAGAAGAATGTCTTATTCCCAGGGTTAAGTACCAGCAAGGAATATTTCATAAGTATTTGGAGTCATTTCCAATGATATAAACTGAGAAGAAACTGATTAGGAAATTATTTTTAGCTTCTCCAGAACTTTGTAAACATCACCTCAGTACTTCCACATGAGGCTTTTATATAGTTTTTTGAGCCAGGAGACTCCTATAGTCCAGTGGACTCTCTCTTCACCTGTTTTAAAACCTTGACTCAGCTATCTTGTGTTCCTTTAAGGAACTTAAAGAGTTTGTTTTGTTAGGTTAGGAAAGAAAATCTCACTAGGAGTATGTTTTGGTGCTACATTCCACAAACCTTCTCAATTCTTCCTTTTATAATATTTGTCTTGTCCCTCTAGAAGAAAGTTAGAGAATTAAAACAAAACAAAGGACCAGCCTATACAACAGTAGTTGAGGAACCCCAAACTTGGAGCCAAGGTACATGAGTTCTGCCCCTCACTCTATTAATAAACGACTTGCTGTGCAAATTTTGAGGAACATTGGCCTAGCTCCCTGATAGAGCTGTTGTGAGTAGTATATTAGATAATATGTAAAAGTAGTTTTTGAAAAATATAATGTACAATATACATAGAGTGTTATGCTCAAAGAACTTACTAAAATAAAAACATAAACACATAGCCTGGGAAAAAGAGTACAAGACTGCTTTTTGCTTAGAATTACCTATTTTCTTTAAATATTATAAGAGACCTTTGCAACAGGGAAGTCTCTGAATCCGAAATATTTCTTTTAAAAAAAGGGAAGTTTCTTCTTCTACCATGTGATGTTTGGATTACATCTATAAGTAAATCTAACCCAGTAGGTGCTAGATTGCATTTTTAATTAATTGGCACATTAATTGTGTCCAAACGACAAACTGACATTCAAACTATTCTCTGGATAAGTTGATCAATTATTTTTTAAAATTGTTCAGAAAGAAAACGTGATGTAACCAAAAGACCAACTGACTGGCTAATCGAAAGACTAACATCATGAATGAAGACAGCCTACTTGTATAATTTAGGCTTAAGGTAGACATGAGGAAGTACACTCAATTTATTTTTTATTTTTTGTGCTTATAGCTTAGTTTGTTACCGCTCAGTCTTTCATGTCACTCAACTAACTCACAGAGGATACGTTCCTTATCCAAGGATATAGGACTTGGTTTATGCAGCACACCATAATCTCTTAATCCTTACATTTAATGCATTCTTTTCTTTTATTTTATATAATAATTTTTAAATCTATGATTAGAAAATCACCGTATTTTATCCTTTGTTCTACATTATCATGATTTCTCATGTGATACTTATTTTCTCTGTACTACCTACTGTAACTTTCGCTCACAAAGATTTTTTTGAAAGGTAAAAAAACGAAAAAACCTGAAAAATGGCGGATTAGCGGTGGCCTCCCGGCTCTCTGCTCCCAGAGCAGGAGGTGAAGAACACGGACAACTACACGTGAGTGGATCGCTCTCCCACAGGATCAACATCATGAATCCGCAGAGATACAGCACCGGACAAGCAGCGCTGGAATAAAAAAGGTGAATTGGCGAATGGACAGCAAAATCTGGAGAGTGTGAGATAGACAATAGGGAATGGAGAATGGAACGGTCGCGCCCGTTGGCCAGCCACGGCAGTGTGATCTGACCCACAGGACAAGGAGTCTTCCTCCACCAACCTCTGCATCCACTCTGGCAGGAAAGCGCCTGAAGTCAGTGTGAGGTTGTGGCACCAGCTGATGGGCTGACAGGCTGTGCAGAGAAGAGACAATAGTGGGAAACATTTTGAACACTCCAGTGCTCTGTGCTAGGTCCACACTGGGTGAGGGAGGGACTGGTCTGAGTGGACACTTCCCAGGTCCGCAGGAGGAAGTTTGGAGACAGGCACCTCACTTCTGGAGGTCACCAGGACCAGAACAAAGGAGGTGAACTCCCTCCGAAAGGGAGGCTCTGCCCCTGGAAACCACCAAACATTAGGCTGGCGCAGGGAGGAACAGAGAGTACGGGACCACCTACTGCACTGACGTGAGACAATGGGTCAGGGAAGCAGTGGGGACAGCCCATGGCTCATAGAGACAGTCTGCCAAAGTCCGCACCCGCTGCCCCCAGCTCCCCAGCAGTCGCCTCCAGTGGTGGCTCTCTGTGGGTGGGCAGCCCCGTTTGGGGGGTCCATAGCCTACAAATGCTGTGGCCCATTGCAGATCTGGACACTGCCCCTTCTCCAGTCCTGCAGAGAAAGCCCAGGCAACAGTCTCAGGTGGCACCACTGCCCCTGCCCAGCAGAGCAGGCCCCGTCCTTGTAGGAGGGGAGTAAGGAGAAGCCACTTTCTGAACATTCCTCCCCCAACCCAGCCACTTGCCTTTTCACATCAGCGGGCAAACCCCGCCCTTGGAGGGGCGGAGTAACAGGAAAAGCCACGGAGTTTCCTGGCGGCCTCAGGCAGCGCTTCCCCACAAACCCAGCCACTAGTATTTCCCACTGACAGGACAAACCCCATCCTTGGAGGGATGGAGTAATGAGAGGAGCTGCTTTCTGGGCTGAGATTCACAGTGGCCTCAGGCAGCTCCCCTCCCCCAGCCCAGAGGCTTGACTTCCCCACTGGCAGGGCAGACTCCACCCTTGGAGGCAGGGAGAAAGGAGAAAAGTCACTTTCTCTGTGTGACTGGTGTGAATCTGTGTGACCGTGGAACTAAGCAAAAGGGGGCAGACTGTTGACTCGGTCTAGTGGATTGGTTTTGATCATCTGATAAGAACATAACACCAGGGCTTGCCCTTGGCACCCAGGCCAATGCCAGCTTTGGGGCTTGTGGTCTGGGAAGGAAAATCCTGACCAGAGTCCTCAGCAATTGTACCAATCAACACCTGCCCCCCTCCCCACCTGGAGCTGCCTCACAAGTGTGGCAAAAGGGCCCCAAATAACATATTAACAGCTCTCCCCTAGCAACAGATCAAGCAACCACAGAAGTATACACTCTCAGGCTCGTAGGCACCTGTTGCCCTGTCACTCCACCTAAAGTGGCACCTGTCACCCCACCTAAAGTGGCAACAGGGCTTAAGTAACCCTTGGGAGTAACAAGATATTTCCCAAAGATCAGGACACTTGTATACCCCTTTCAGGGGTCTAGAGCCCAACACAAAGACATTGGAATACCTTGATAATCGACTCCTCAACACAAACTATAAGTAACAAAAGAGAAGGTAACCCCACAGCCTAACACAGTGCCTTCTATCTCAAACTAGTGGAGCGCAGCAGAGTCACACACACAAGAGTGATTCACCACCTGGGAGAGTAAGCAAGGGATCCAAACTCAGTAATCTCCTTTGGCAAGAGGTGAAGACAACAGGTCAGAGAGAATCCAACAGGCTAAAACACCTCTAACACAATACAGGACCAATACAGAACTTGTGTAAGTTGGTATCTATTAATGGAGATCAAATATTTTCTTTTGGGGGTGACTATTCTCTCTGATCTTTCATGTTTCCTATGTTCTTTCACTGATTCTTTCTCATCAGGCTACTTTGTCAAGAACTGGGTGTGCTGGGGCTGGTTTATAGCCTTATATCCAAGTCCCCAAAGGGACACTCCTTGACAATGCTGGGGAGATGCTGTATCAATGGTTTGAATTGTCCTCTGAAGAGACATAGACTGGCAGAGAGGATAAAAATCCATAAGCCTAGTACCTGCTTTCTGCAGGAAATGCATCTAACCCACAAAGATGCTTTCAGGTTCAAGATCAAGGGATGGAAAACAATCCTCCAAGCAAATGGAAGTCAAAATAAAGCAGGGATAGCTATATTTATTTCAGATGACATAAGCTTTAAAATAGTAAACATAAGAAAGGACAAAGACGGCCACCACATAATGCTGAAAGGGAACATCCAACAAAAAGACTTAACAATTCTTAATATTTATGTACCCAACTCAGGAGCACTCAGATAAATAAAGAAAACCCTGTCTGATCTAAACAGCATGATAAACAATAACACCATAGTAGCCAGGGATTTCAACACCCCACTGAATGAACTGGACAGATCTTTCGAACAGAAAGTAAGCAAAGAAATAATGGACTTAAACAGAGCTCTAGAACAAAAGGATCTAACGGATCTCTACAGAACATTCCACCCAAATAAAGCCGAATATACATTCTTCACAACAGCTCACAGAACTTTCTTCAAAATTGATCACATACTAGGCCATAAATCAGACCTCAACAAATTCAAAAAAAATAGAAATTATACTGTGTATCTTCTCAGATCATAGTGGCATAAAATTAGAGTTCAATTCCAACAGAAATACTCACCACTTCACAAAGTCATGGAAATTAAACAATCTATTATTGAATAACGATTGGGTCAAGGAGAAAATACAGAGGGAAATCAACAGATTCTTTGAGCTAAATGATAACAGGGACACAAGTTATCAAAATCTGTGGGATACAGCAAAAGCATTCCTAAGAGGAAAACTAATAGCAATGGATGCTCATATCCAAAAAACAGAAAGCTCAAAAATCAACAAACTAATAAACAGTCAAAAGGAATTGGAAAAGGAAGAGCAAATCAATTCCAAATCTATCAGAAGAAAAGAAATAACTAAGATCAAAGAAGAACTAAATGAAATTGAGAACAAAAGAACTATACAGAAGATCAACAAACCCAAAGCTGGTTTTTCGAAAAGATAAACAAAATTGACAGCCCTTTTGCTAGATTGACAAGAACTCAAAGGGAAAGGACTCTAATAAACTCAATTAGAAATGAAAAAGGAGAGGTCACAACAGACACCATGGAAATACAAAACATTATCTTTGAATACTATAAAAACCTATATGCCCAAAGACTACATAATGTGGAGGAAATGGATAAATTCCTGGAAACATACAACCTCCCTAAGTTCACCCAGGAGGAAATAGAATTCCTGAACAGACCAATATCAAGCACAGAAATTGGAGCAGCAATTTAAAAACCTTGCAAAATGGAAAAGTCCCAGACCAGAAGACCATGCTTCCTAGTTTTACCAAACATACAAAGAAGAATTCATACTGACACTGGACTGTAGATTCTTGGTCCCTGAGTCAATAGAAATTGGCACAAAGACAAAGGCAAAGAGAGAGAGAGCTTGGCTATGGTCTGCGTCTTATTTTATAGTGTCCAGGTAAGGACCTCCCCGTGGTTCAAATGTCACCATGGAATTTGATTGGACAGTAGGGAGTCACATGACCTGCACCTTAACTATGCATGTGGGTTCTAGGTCACTTTCCGGACTTTATGGTACCCATGCTGCTTGGTCCATGGGCAAGAGAGCCCTCTACATTCTTTTGCAGCTGGCGTGCCAAGTTCTGACTGGCAGATACATAGGATGTCCCCTCTTCCTCCAGGTATGGAGAATTAGGGTTGGCAGGACCAAGATGGGGCAACAGCACTGACTTTCGTCCCTAGGAGCCCCAGAATTCCTCACTACCTAACAGTCTGGATGGGCCAATTTATCCACTGGAAGATATCTTAAAAACTTCCTTTAGGTTTCTAAAAAGTGATGTTATCTACAGAGAAAGTTAAGAATTTTTATGAACAGCAGCTATGGGGAGAAGAATCTTTATGACCACCAGCTGCATGGCTCCAGAGTGGCAATTACAGGGGGACAGTTACTAATTATTATTATGATTTTTAGCTAGGCCCTTACCACAGTTCTTGCCTCACACCCAGTTATTGAAGGGTGATTTCAAGCTGATCTTTCAGCAAACTTTCAGGGAAAAGGGCAAGTTTCCCCTCACCCCTCCTATGGCTCATAAACAACAAACATTTATTTCTCACAATTCTGGAGGCTGGAAAGTCAAAGATCAAAGCATTGACAGATTCTGTCTGGTGAGGGCACATTCCTTATAGACAGTGCCTTTTCACTGTCTCCTCACATGGTGGAGGGACTAGCAAGCTCTTTGTGGTCTCTGCTATAACTAATCCCATTCATAAGAGCTCTACCCTCATGACCTAGTCATCTCCCAAAGGCTCCACCTCCTAATACCATCACCTTGGGGGTTAAGATTTTAGCATAAGAATTTTGGGAAACACAAACATTCAGACGATAGCAGACGGTGATGGGAGATGAGACAGTGGCTATATTACAAAGAGCCTTATATGATTATAATTACAAGCATGTGTTACTGAAAGCTCTGCCACTTGTCCATGAGGCTGAATCAGAAGAACAAGGACAATAATCAGAAGAACAAGGACATAATATTTATACATATTTATGGGATGCATGTGATATTTTGTTACATGCGTAGAATGTATAATGAATAAGTCAGGACAAGCAGTTTGAGGAGGAAGGAAAGAGAATTTACTTTGCCAACAAAGGAGGAAATATGGTAGATCTTCTGGTCTCAAAATCCCAAATTTCCTGAACATAAGCAGAAATACAGAGCTTTTAAAGGGAGGATTCTCAGCTTCGGTAGTTACTGTAGTTAACTATTCTAATCTTCCCATCTCTGCCAAAGACAAAGCCTATGAACCCTGCCAGCCACCCACCTGGGGGGCTGGTGCCGCCTGGGGGTTTTAACAAAAGACTTAACCTGCCTCAGGGATGCAGGCCAGGCTTCAGTTTCCAAAAGAGTAGGGGAAGTTTTAAGGAGACAGAAAATTGCCCCTTTTTTCCCAGACCATTCCCTCTGAGAATATTCCCCATTCTCAATATTTCCTTTCCATATCTATGGGAGGAGGAGCGACTACTCTGTTACACATGGGTCTATCATGTGTTAAATGCATGACTTTAGACAAATTTCTTTACCTTTCTGTGTGTCAGCTTCCTCAAGTGTCAAGTACCGATGATATTTTCTTCCAGTTTTCTAATGAGGATTTAATGTGATTATGTTTGGTTAAGTTCTTAGCATAGCACCAGACACATGAGAGATGCTATCAAGAAATGGTAGTTTAATCTGACTCATAAAGCAGCTCCCCAGGCCTATTAGTCACTCTAATGGCCTTTCTAGAAGATCCATTATGTGTGCCTTCTTAATACTCATCTGTATTTTCTGAATTTTCAATGATGACAGAAGTCTTTTATAATGTCTTTTATAATAGAATTAAAGCTTTTTTAATTTTTTAAATTTTTTATTGATACATAATATTTATACATATTTATGAGATGCATGTGATATTTTGTTACATGCGTAGAATGTATAATGAGCAAGTCAGGATATCTGAGGTATCCATCACCTCAAATATTTATCATTTCTATATGTCAAGAACATTTCAAATCTTCTCTTCTAGCCATTTTAAAATATACCATACATTGTTGTTAACTATAGTCACCCTACTCTGCTATCAAACATTAGAACTTATTCCTTCTATCTAACTGTATGTTTATACCCATTAACATACCTCTCTTCATCACACCCACCCACATATCCTCCACCCTTCCCAGCCTCTAGTATCTACTATTCTACGCTCTGCCTCCATGAGATCAACTTTCCTAGCTCCCACTTATGAGTGAGAACATGTTTTTTATTCCCATGTTTAGCTTGTACCTAACGAGATAAATTATTCACCTGTATCTATGACTGGCTCACTCTAATCAACTAAATTATACAGAATTGCTATTGGAAATTTCGTGCTCCATTTTAGGAATCTCTGGATCTCTGGATGTTTCTCCAAAACTTCTAAAGGACTAATCATGGTCAGCTCTGTGTGTAGACAACAAAAGAAGCTTCTAACCATAAATCTCAGTTATACAAGTCTATCCCATTGCCTAAAATCTCCTAATGTACAACTGCAGGGGCCAAGGGAAAACTTCCCCTTCACCCACTGAAGGTTTGCTAAAAAGAATCAACTAAAATAAGGTAGATTACTTGGAGAGAAGGCATATAAATTTTTTAACATGCATATGGGGAAGAACCACAGAGTGATTATCCCAACTCCCCAATGGGGTTCAAAAGCTTGTGTATCATCCTGATGTTACGGAGAGAATGGGGGCTTGGATCATGGCAAAGCAGGTTATGGGGGAGGGAGGAGAGGAGGCCTGGCTAGCAAAGGTGGTCTTGTCATGTAGATGGAACGGCACAGATAGCAAGCCGCCTTCAGAGAGAGTAGACAGTAAAAGTTTCTTTCAGATCTTAATAGGTCTCAGACTCAGTTAATCTTTCCTAGATCCGTACAAGGCAAGCCCTCTGAGAAAATCTGGCTGTTCTCCACAAATGCAAATCTCCCCCACACAGGACAGCTTTGCAGGGCCAGCTCTGTTTGCAGGCTCTCTGAACAGCCATCTCAAAATATGTCAAAGAAGTATATTTTGGGGTAAAATACCTTGATTTCCTTCATAACCCTTTAGTAATTGTTATATTATACAGTAGGATTCTGCTAAAACAGAAAGGTCTCCCCTTGCTCGGCTAAGAATGGCCCTTATCAGGGAGGGTCTTTTTGCAGTCACGAGACAGTAATGTATTCCCTCTCTCACGACTCAGAAAATATGTCTATGAAATCCTCAAATTGGCTTTTGAGGGCACTGATCCCGTTTTACATGCCTCGAAAGTGAAAATGTTTCAGAGGCAAACATAGCCTAGAAAGGAATTTACAGGCGACCCCCATTGCCATGATCAGCAGGGCAATCTTTACCAAGCGCAAAAACAAAATCATTTGCTGTCTCTGCTGCTGCATTAACGCTTCGTTCAACCCTACAGCTCCGTGGCCGCCAGAGGACAAAAAAGACATTGGAGCGTGACAGAGCATGAACCGGGACATATTCACAGCCTCGTAATTGTGCTGCGTAAGGAGAAGCCGTTGTTCCCTGGCTCCCGCATGTGCTCGCGTCCCCACCATCTGCAGTGACCTCGCTGAGACTTGGTGGGGTTGGACTGACACAGAGTTTCCTTGATGCTTTTCTTCTTTGACCTCTCATTTCCTATTCACTTCGGAAGGAGAGCACTGGATTTCATCTGGCTGGTGTGGGATTTGGCTCCTTTGGAGAAAGCAGCCACCAAAGAGTAAAATTGGTGTTGGGCAATTAAGAGACCTAATTCCCCAGGTAAAGAGAGAGAATGACAGGCCTGGATGAAAAACATTCCTATTCAGATCTCTTCCTTGCATACAGTGAAAACTGCAGTAAGGCCTACTAATATTGGACCACTGTCCAATAAGTGGGGAGGGACACAGTTTTTCCATCAGTAAAACTTAGTCTCCAAGAGGGCCAGGCTCTCAAGGCAAAGGGATGATGATAAAAGGAGCCCCTAAGATTAACTATGAGTTAAGCACTGGAATGAAATTATAAGATTAATTTCAAATGATGTTAAGTTTGGCAAAGTCCTAGGTGAGTATTCTGAAAATGCAAGATATGTAAATATGTGTTCACATATCTTATATATGTTTGTATGATTCCCCAATTAGATTGTAAGTTCTTAAAAGTGGTAGCCTGTAATATCTAGTCTAGTGTGCTGCATTAACTATCGTTCAAAAAATTAGAGAAGGAAACTAACATTTGCTCTGTATCTAGTCTTTCTTTTACATACGCAAATTCATTCAGTTGAATCCTCAAAACGATGCTATTAAAATGCACAATTTATTATCAGCATTTTGTAGATGTGGAAAGGTGCTCAGAGTTTGAGGGACATGCTTACGGACTTACACGGAATAAGGGGGGACAGACACCCAAATCCTGGTCTGTGTGTCTGCCCCGAAGGCCTGTGTTTTCTCAGCAGCACCACCCAGCCTCCCAAATATGTATTCATTTAACTTCATTTTAAATATGTGTATGTGTATATGCATATTTTAAATATTAAGGTAAGCAAAAGTAAATCTTTACTAACCAGCACACATTGAAGGATGTATGATAGATTCATGATGGTAGTTCTAATGACACAAAAAGATTCTCAAGTGCTTTCTGAATCAAACAATATTAAGTTACTCTTTGTATCATTCCAGTGCTAATTGAAAATAGGCACTCTTTGTACGTTAACTCTATGGAGAAGATAATTTGCCTATACTGCTTAAAATGATAATACTGGTAGGAAAGAGAG
The DNA here is from genome assembly GCA_963575035.1 of Avahi laniger. NCBI lineage: Eukaryota > Metazoa > Chordata > Mammalia > Primates > Indriidae > Avahi > Avahi laniger. The sequence continues at coordinate 3,261 of CAUYSK010014637.1, read as the reverse complement.
AAGAGAAAAGAGGAAAAAATCAAGATAATGAAGGAAAGGAAGGTTGATTCTGTGCTAGCTTCAGAAAGTAACTTAATCTAGGTTTCAGAACACTGTGAGCTTATTTCAAAGTCTGAATTATAGCAGTTAACAATTACAAAAATATTTTGGTGACATCGCACATCTTGTAAGTAGCATTAAGGACTTTGTATTGGAGGGCAATGCAGGTTCTTTGTGACAGCAACAGAAGTTACAAGCTCTGCCCTGTGCAAAATGCTTACTTCCACTAACCAGACAATTCCAGAAGGCTTTTTTCTAACGAAAAGGAAATATAAAACAAAACAAAATAAAAGTATCTGATACTATTACCAAACACAGGTTCAGCTGCCCGCCACCTGAGAACCAAACATAAGAGATGATTGTAGGTGAAGAAAAGGTGGTTTATTCAAGTGCTGGCAGCCTGAGGAGGTGGCGGACTATTGTCTCAAAGACCATCCTCTGCTTACTGAGCAACTTATAAATGGGAGGGGTGGGGGATTGGTGGCAGAAAGCAAGCTTTGTGCAAGTCATCATGATTTGCTCAATGGTTATCAGCAAACGGTAGGTCGTCTGGTGGATCTTGTTATCAGCAGTCTGTGGTTAGCCTATTCCTGACTCTTGATCTGTTTTCCTCAAGGTCATTTTCTAATCTTGTGTCCAGCAGCCATCTAAGCAAGCAGCAAGTTAAATCGGAACCTTTAAGACAGAGCAAGATGAAAGCACACTGGAAGCAAAATGGCTTCCCTTTAGCTAGCCTAGCATTATAGCCTGAATGGCCCTTGGGGTGCGTTTGCTATACAGCTTCCCAAATAAGAGCACAGCATTACAGCCCACAGCTCAGAACTATAGCGGAAAAATAACCCCCACAGTTCCTAGTTGGAATATACCCCTGTTACGAAAGGCAGATTAACACAAGAAAAAGAGTTTATTAACATGGATATTTCACATATATGAGAGCCACCCAAAAAATGAGTAGTTCTCTAAGAGATGGCTTTAAATTCCTACTTATATAGCATCTTCAACAAAAAACAATGAATTTTTAGAGAAGTGACAAGATACAAAGGAAAAGGACTTTGAGTCTTGTCAATTGAAGAATGATGACGTTCATAAATTTGGAAAGGAGAGCTTTATTTCTCATAAAGAGTTGCAGGCTGGCAGTCTTGCAGTCTTGGAAGTATAGCCTCTGGCCAGAAGCCAAGAGCAAGCAATTCCAGTGAAGATTGACGGGAACAGGAATTTATGCTGAGAGGGGTGGCCAAATATACACATTTAATAAGCCATAGAAAGAGTCATGAATATTTATGAAAGGAGAAACACGCATATGTGCAATTGAGCTTCATTCTCCTTCATGGGACCCATGTACAAAAAGTGGCATTAGCATGATCAGAGGATGGAGTTTTCAGCCCTCTGACGTCAAAAGGTGAAGCAGAGGATATGAAAACCCTCACTGTGCCTCTTCCGTAGACTTGACAGAAAGACTCTGTGGTCAGTGATCTCTTTTCAGGAAGGAATGCTGGTCAGTTGTATCAAAATCACAAAAAGGGTTGGTTGAAAGCCACAATGGAACAAGTCTCTCCAAAGGGCTAGTTCTGTGTAAGCCTTAGGGAAGAGAGCATAGTGGCAGTTAGTGAGGGAGGGGGCATAACAAGGCGTGACCGATCTCCTATCCCATCATGGCCAGGATTCCAGTTTTCAAGATTTCTCTGGGTTTCCCTTTGGCCAAGGGAGGATCTTTCAGTTGGTTGGGAGTCTTGGGATTTTATTTTTATTTCTCAGTCTCTAAGGACAGCAACTTGGGGAAAGGCAAATAAATGGCAGAGAAAGGCTAGTTAGTAAACCTTGTTAATGTAGATTCCTCTAGTACAATGTCCAGGCTAATAAGGGTCCAAAATTGCCTTCAGTGGTTAACCCTTGTCATCCTGGTGGAAGAGGGGATAGGATACCTTTGTAAATCTGTGTTATGTTTTTAGTCAAATAGAGGGAAGGCAGAGAGCTTTCCTAAATCTGTTTTTTCTTAAAGGTCTTCAGTTCAACGATCCTTCATATTTGAGGACAGAATTTTCTAGTCTCCCATAGAAGAGAAATCTAACGTAAAATATAGCATGACCTGCATCAGCTGCTGAATATATTAAACTTTACTTGGACCCTGGGGTCCTGAGAAACAGTGATGGTCAACAAATCTCACCACTACCATGAAGGAAATCAAAATATTTCACCCCAAAATATATTTCCTTGAGGTAAATGAGAAATCAAATTAGAAGGGCTAGAAATACAACAATAGCTTTAAAAGCTGTCTTTTGAGGAAGAGATATGCATCTAACAGAGAAAATCTGCATTGATGTGGCCAGGTTTTCATGAGGGTCCTCCTTATCTCGATCCAGGAAAGATTAACTGAGAGTCCGACACCATTAAAGGTCTAAAAGAAACTTTCGCCATCTATTTTCTCTCCGGCTGCTACCTGTGAGGTTTCATCTACATCACGAGACCACCTTTGCTAGCTGGTCTTCCCCTTCTCCCCTTCCCATAATCTATTTTGCCCCTATTAAAACTCCTATTCTTTGTGTAACCTCAAGATGGTATATAAGTTTCTATTCTCCATTGTGAGGTTGGGAAAATAAGTAATTCAAAATATAAGCTGTTAGAACTCTAAATTATTTTGAGTCTTAAAAGAAATGTGCCTACGCACCTGTGCCCTTGGGTGCCCAAACACTGGAGGCTGAAGGGATGGCTCTGGGGCACCCACTGCTCCTACTTCCCTTTGGGGGTTTGCCTCCCCCTCTCCCCCAATAAACCCAGTCCTTATAGTATAGAGTTCAACACACCCATTTGACAGATGGAGAAACTGAGGCCCAGAGAGCTGCTTGAGACTTGGCCAAGGTTCCTGGTGCCATACCCTCTCCCCCGTCCCTTAGGCCTGTGTGCCCCATGGAAGGGTGGGCTGAGATCAGGTGCCCTGACACAGCTCCCCATTGCTGCTCACCCCACCTCAGGGATCCTTCCCCAAGGGGTGGGGTTCCTGGGCCAAGGCCCTCTTTGCACCCTTCCTCTTCTGGCTGCCAAGCAAGACCCCTGCCCTTGGCCTTTCTCCTGGAGCTCCATGGGGGATGCCCTGAGAACTCTTGACCTCCCACCAGAAAAGAGTGAGGATTTGGGATCCCCTGGACCAAGGTTCCCTGATCCCTTCTTCCCTTGCCAGAATTCTCCAGGCAGGAAAGAACAGAAAGAGACCAGAAAGTCTAGGGG
>CAUYSK010014635.1:0-25295 GCA_963575035.1 Avahi laniger | reverse complement strand
GTGGCATCAGCCTAGCTCACAGCAACCTCACACTCCTGGGCTCAAGTGATCCTCCTGCCTCAGCCTCCCGAGTAGCTGGGACTACAGGCATGCACCACCAGGCCCGGCTAATTTTTTCTATATATTTTTAGTTGTCCGATTAATTTCTTTCTAATTTTAGTAGAGGCAGGATCTCGCTCTTGCTCAGGCTGGTCTCGAACTCCTGAGCTCAAACAATCTGCCTGCCTTGGCCTCCCAGAGTGCTAGGATTACAGGTGTGAGCCACCATGCCCGGCCTGTTGCTATTGTTATACCCCAAGTTTATACTTTGTGAGGGACTAGAAGGGGAGAAACAGCTTCATCTGTTAATCCTGTTCCAGTGGGGGAGGTGCTATATATGTAATTATATCCTCTTTCTCTCAACTCATACTGGAAAAAAAATTGCCCAGAGACTCTTTTTCCGAATGTTCTTGGTAAATCTATTCTTCCAATACAGCTTTGAACAGGAAGCCATGGCAGTGGGGGGCGATCATTCTTTTGTGCGATGGTAATGAGATAATTTCTGCATTACACATTTTCAGGAGACTCTTTGTTTAAATGAAACTTCAGAGCCCTTGCAAAGCCACATTACCAAGTCTCTTTGCCTCATTAAAAAGAAAGTTTTTATTAATTTCACATGGTGCGCTGTCATCAATTGCATAAACAAATACAATTGTTTTAAATAAAAGAATTTAGGCTGTCATTTGTTTGCTGTCTTGTCTTTTCTCCTTCTCTTCTCCAAATAAGGTTCAACCCAAGTCTGGCTCAGAGTTGCTGATGTTCCCACCATTAGCCACCCCCTCCAAGTGGCTCTCCGGCAACTGCCAAGTGGCAGTTCACCCTGGTGTTGGATAAAGGCAAGAGAAAGTGTTCAGACTGAGTGCAGAACATAGCCAGGCGAGACGTTGCCTGAAGGCTGGTGGCGGCCTTCACGTGGGCTGGCAGGGAGTCTGCAGCCAGCCAGGGACTGGCACAGGAGTTTCCGTTAGAGGAATTTCCGTTAGGCTGCAAGAAGGAACCAGGTAGGCCTGAGGGTGTCAGGTTGCCAGCCAAGATCTTGAACGTTTTTTTGTTATGTGTCCTTAGCTAATTGAACCAGGAAAACCTAACTGTGAAAGGGATGTACTGAGAAAAGTGGCTAGTGTTGAGTTCTGAGGATTTTTTTTTTTCATTGCTCACTATCTAAAGGAACTAGTATTTATTTGGTTAAAAAGCAGCTAATTAATTTGTTTGATCTTGATGTGGAAATGAACCACATTAAATTTCAGGTCAAATCACTTTCCCTTGTAGAATGTTTGCTTAACTTTTTGAGGTGTGTTTTATCAGATTATGGACTGTAAAATGTTTACTTGGCCTCAATATTCTAATCTACAAGGAGGCATGGCTATTGTTCTAATAGTAATGCTTTTAAGTGCAAACCTAATTTTGTCTACAGAAAGAAAAGTCACATTTACAAATGGATTGTAAAAAGTTGTAGGTAGAGTGTGTAACTTAATTACATAAGCAGCATCAAATATGGCACCATTCTTGAAAAATACCTTGCCATCTGGTCCCATTTATCTCAGATGAAATCTGTTTTTCTTTTTCTTTTTCTCTTTCTCTTTTTAACTCTGATTAAGCTGCCAGCTAATTTTACTATCCTTATTTTAAACACAGAGAAACAAAGCTTTAGTCAGAATAGCCAACTAACTTATCCAAAATAGTGATAAAACCAGAATATGAACTCAAGATGGTTCCAAAACTCCTGGTATTTTTTTAAACTTTTATTTTGAAATAATTATGAATTCTCAGGGAGTTGCAAAAAAATATACGCAAGGAGGTCCCATGTATCTTTCACTTAGTTTTGCCTAATGGTGACATCTTGCATAACCATATTTTAATATCAAAACTAGGAATTGCCATTACTACAATCCAGAGCTCATTCAGATTTGTGTAATCACTACCATAATTAAAATGTGGAACTGTTCTATCATGAAAAGATTCCTTATGTTATTCCATTATAGCCACTCTCCTGTCTTCCTACCATCCCTAACTCCTAGCAACCACTAATCTATTCTCCATCTATAATTTTGTTATTTCAAGAGTATCATCATAAATAGAATCTTATATAAGTTTTTGAGATTGGATGTTTTCTCAGTATAATTTGTTTGAGATCCATTTGTTGTTCGTATCAGTAGTTTATTCCTTTATATTGCTGAGTAGTATTCTATGATATGGATGAATCATAGTTGGTTTCACCTATTGAGGGACATTTGATCGTTCTAGTTTTGGCTATTAAAAATAAAACTGCAGTGAATATTTGTGTACAGGTTTTTGCATGAAGATGATTTTTCATTTTTTGGGATACTGCTATGGGCTGAATGTTTGTGTCTCCCCCAGAATTCATACGTTGAAACTTAACCCACAAAGTGATGGTATTAAGAGGTGGGGCTTTTGGGATGTGATTAGGTCCTGGGGGCTCCACCCTCATGAATGGGATTAGTGCCCTCATAAAAGAGGCCTCAGGGGACTTATTTGCTCCTTCCATCGGATGAGGTTGCCATCTATGAGGAAGAGGCCTTACCAGACATTGAATTTGCTGGTGCCTTGATATTAGACTTCTCAGCTTCTAGAACCATGAGCATATAAATTTCTATATTCTTGTTATAGCAGCCTGAACAGACTAAGACAATGTCTAAGAGTACAGTGCTCTGTCCCATTATGGTTGCATATTTAATTTTATAAGAAACTATGAAAACTTTCCAGAGCAGCTATACCATTTTATATTCTTATCAGCCATGTATGTATGAGTGATCCAAATTCTCTTCATTCTTGTCAGCATTTGGTCTTACATTTATTTTTGTTATTGTGGTTTTAATTTACATTTCTTCAGTGGCTAGCGATGTTTAACAAGTTTTAGTGTGCTTATTTGCCTTCTGTGTATCCTCTTTATTTTTTTTTTTTTTGGCCCATTTTCTAATGTTTTTTTTTTTTTTTTTTTTACTGTTGAGTTTTCAGAGTTCATTATGTATTCTAGATAGAAGGCCTTTTATAGATACTTAGTTTGCAAATACTTTCTCCTAGGCTGTAGCTTATCCTTCCATACTCTTAACAAGTTTTTCTGTAGAGCAAAACTTTTTCATTTTGATGAGATCCAGTTTATCAATTTTTCCTTCTGTGCTTTTGGTATGAAGTCTAAAAACCTTTATCTACTCCCTGGTCCCAAATAAAGAGGATACACAGAAGGCAAATAAGCACACAAAAACTTGTTAAACATCGCTAGCCACTGAAGAAATGTAAATTAAAACCACAATAACAAAAATAAATGTAAGACCAAATGCTGACAAGAATGAAGAGAATTTTTTTCTACAAGTTTTATAGTTTAACATTTTACATTTAAGTTCATAATCAATTTTGAGTAAGTTTTTGAATAAGGTGTAAGGCTTAGGTTGAGAGCCTCTTCTCTTTCTTCTCTTCCTCTTTTCCCTTCCCCTTCCTTCCTTCCTTCCTCCTCCTCCTCTGCTAACCCTCTCTCATCCAGCTGCCTCCTCCCCTGTCCAACTGCTCCAGCAACATTTGTTAGAAAGACTGTTTTCCTCCATTGTGTTGCATTTCCATCTTTGTTAAAAATCATTTGGGACTATTTCTAGGTTGGTTGTTCCTCTTCCGTTGATCTATGTGTGTGTCGCTTTTCCCATACCACATTGTCTTGATTACTGTAGCTATATGGTAAGTCTTAACATTGAGTTCTGGTATTTTCTGAAGTGGATTTGTCAGTGATATTTAGGGTAAATAAAGAACTCAAAAGAGATATGCCAGCCGTCCTTAAATGAAGTGAGTTGTCATTAAGGAGTTTTGGTTCAGCTTCGACTTATTCTGAGAAAATCAGTAGGAAAACCTACAAAGTAAGTGTACAGAAAAATGAAGACAAGTCAAATAATAAATTAGTTTGTAAGTCTGCAGTTCCATATAGCTGTCACTGAGGCCCCCAGGGAGTTGAAGTTTAGGTTGATCATAAAGTCTAGATCTTTGAGTTTGTTTGGCCTGAAGTAATAGCTGTTGATGATCAAAAAGGGAATTATGTGAGCAGAAAGTTTAAAAAAAAGTTAGGTCTCAGATTTGTTTAAAAAATTTAGCCACTTGTGTATTTGAAGAAATCTCACCTGTATTAAAGCCTTCTGCATGTTATATCTTCTTCAGATAGCACAGATATTACAACATTTTAGACTTGGAGAGGAGGTGGAGGTCAATTAGTTTAATTTAACTATCACATTTTATAGGTAGGAATCAGGGTCCCTTTGTAAATGGGGTGGTACATCTGCAGATTGTCCTGGGTGGCTGGGAGGGTGGGGGAGGTGGACAAAGATTCACTGAAATGTGCCCTTACTTGTGGCAAACGCATCAGCCTTCTTGCCTGGCTGTACGCCCACTTTTGCTCTTTTTCATCTGACATGGTCCTGAAGCCAGGGCAGCAATGGGCAGGACTGCTACCCAATACACATGACACAAAGCTGTGCCTCCATTCAGCTCTCTTTAATAGGACCCTTTATGTATGCCTGTGTCCAGAATGAGACTGGAGTCCCTTATACTCACTGGCCTATTGTGGATTTTGGCTTTCTAGTTGCTGAGGAGGAGCTGCCTCTTGTGCCCTCCAGGGACCGTCTTCTCATGTCCACTGGCCCCTCTCCGTGGCTTTGATCCTCTTTATCATCACCAGCCTGCTACTTAGACTGGTGCTGGCTGTGGTTTATGTTAACATCTTGCAGGATATAAACCCTAATGCTAAGAAGTCGTATTGAATCTTACAGAAGAGCTGCTGAAAATCAAAGACATAAAAACTGCTTTCTGAATTTTACTAATATTGGCCAGCTCCTTTCAGAGTTGCCATGGAACACAGAAATGAAAAGGCCAACTATAAATCAGAATTGTCAGTTTGATGGGCTAGGGAGACATGATCCAGTAGTGGAAAAAGATTAAGAGAAAAAAAAAATCTATATTTTAAAGTATGCTTGTCTATAAAGAACAGAATTAAAGTTATTTTTATAATGTTGGCTTTTGGTTATTTTTATCAGGTTTTAGAAATATAAAGAAGCGCAATAGTAAATTATTACTAAATATTTATATTGGCTATATCTATTATAAATCCAGAATAATGGAAAGAATCTCAGTTTTTACCTTGGATTTTATTTGTTTTTTTAACTCTTAATTCACTGTTAAAAGAATGATGTATGTACTATATATTGAGATAAAATAAATTTAAAATTAAAAAAAAATGAAACAAAGAAACTAAAGTTACCAAAATATGAGGGAGCCAGGAATAATTTTGACTTTTAGAAAGTTTTAAAAATAAGTCCCATTCTTACTTGGTCAATGATTATTCTTAGTACAACATTTCTATAATTTCTTAGTTGCGTTCATTATTAACTGTTACATAGAACTGGCATTAGAAACAGGATTGAATGCCATTGGAAGAGTTTTACTTTCTTGTCTGAATTTGAGGAGGCTTTTGGATATTGGTGAAGTGGAATGTGAACTGACTGATCGCTTTTCCAATCCTGTTATTTTCCAGTGTGGTTTGGAAAAAAATTTCTAAATATGAAGTCAAGAAAGCACAAGGAAGCCTTCTGGTTAATGAATTTAGTGAGTTTCAGATTTTCCTCTCATGGAGAGTGCTGGAAAATCACTTCAGAAAGGAGTGTTATGGGTCACTTGAAGAAACTGCTCTGCATGCATGTGCAACTTAGAGCATTCTGCAGGCCACCATGGATTCTAGCGCAGCTTCTGATAAAATCGAAACCTATTGATTACTGCACCAAGAATTGGAAACAAAACCATTTTGTACCGCTTTTAGGTTCATGACTAGTCAGATTTCTCCAAGACTTGGTGCTGAACATAGAAGTTCATTTGACGCTTGCATGTATTTACTGAAGCCTGACAGGGTCTGAGGACTGTTGTGCTTTCTTTATGGCAGGGATCACCTTTGTAATGCAATTTTTATAATAATAGCTTTATTGAGGTATAATTCATATACCATACCATTCACCTATTTAATGCATACAGTTCAGTGGTTTAATATATTCTAATTGTGCAACCATCACCACAATCAATTTTGGAGCATTTTCATCACCTGAAAAAAACCTGTATCCATTAGCAGTCACTCCTCATTTCTCCACATCTCCAGCCCTAGGCCACTATTAATCTACTTTCTGTTATATCTCTATAGAGATGCTTATTCTAGATGCTTCATATAAATATAATCATATAGTATGTGGTCTTTTTGATTGTCTTCTTTCACTTAGCATAATTTTTGATGTTCATCCATTTTATAACATGTATCAATAATTCATTCCTTTTTATTGTCAGATAATCTTCCAACATATGAATATATCATACTTTGTTAATCCATCAACTGGTGGACATTTGAGTTTGTTTCTACTTTTCGACTATTGTTAATGTTGCTATGAGCATCTGAGTACAGGTTTTTGTGGAGACATATGTTTTTATTTGTCCTGGGTATATACTCAGGAGTGGAATTGCTGGGCCACATGGTAACTATATTTAACCTTTTGAGGAATTGCCAGCCTGGTTCCTGTCGCCGAATCATTTTACATTGCCATCAGCAATATGTGAGCTTTTCCAATTTCTCTGCATCCTCCCTAGCACTTGGTCTTACTTATTTTTTTTCTGGCCTGTAATATATTTTTAGATATTTTTTTATTCCTTTGCATTGTTGGCATTTTTCCTTCGGGGAATTGGTGTTTATGTACTTGAGAAAGTAGAGTGTGGGTAGCCATGGTATGACTGTGTGAGAATCAGCATGCCTGCTTGTCTCTTACTTTGACCCCAAATCATAGCACTGACAAAACCACCATGGTCCCACAAAAATAATTATTTTTAGCAGCTCAAATCTGATCTTTTTAACTTAATTTTGAAACATATCAGACACAAGAGTGCATAGAATATATGTATAGTTAAAGGAAAATTATAAAGCAAACCCCCATATGACCCACCTAGATCATAAAATAGAAATGTACAGTTCTAAATAACAGTTAATAATGAACAAGACTGAAAAAGTATATTCATATTGTGAACATGAATAATCATTAACAAATGAAATAAATCACCTTTTGGGATAATCATTTTGCTTATTTTTCTTTTGTAGTTTTACTGTATGTGCACACACACCCCTAGAGATATGTAATTGAATTTACCTGTTTTTGAATTTTATATAAATGAAACCATATTATATGTATTCTTTAGTGACTTCTTTTCCTTAACATTAGTTTCAAAGATATTTTGTGTATCTCTTCTATTTTTTTTTTTTGCTACTATATAGTTTTCTGGTTTATTTCTGTGTTCTGCTTGCTGAACCTTTCAGTTGGTCCCCGGTTTTGGTTATTATTAATATTAAGTGGGGCTGTTAGGACTGTTCTTGTGTATGTCTCCAGGTCTTCAAGAGTTTCCTAACATAGTTAGCAGGAGTAGAATTACAGCTGTCCTAGATAATGTAAACTCTTTTTTCAAAGTGCTGTAGTAGTGCTTTCTTCCACAGTCTTACCAACCTTTGGTATTTTCAGATTTTAAACATTTTGCCAGTCCATTCATTGTTTCTGTAATGGTATCTCATTGTAGTTTAAATTTAATCTCTGTCAAACATTTTATTACTTTTAAATTTTCACCCAGTGCATTTGCAGTTATATATTTTTTTTATATTTCCTCAAAGAAAAGAAGACATTGGATTACCTGAAAATCACATCTGTGCTCTTGAAAATTCATTGAGATAGTACATTCATTAGGTTATTATAACTGAGAACTAGATCACTTAGATGATTACCAGCAGGTTTTTTTAATCCAGTGTCTTCAATCTGACCATGTAATTTTTTGTATAATAAAATTTAAAATTTTTACGGAATTGCTTATTTAGATTACTAACTTGATATGCTATAAGCAATAAGTCTATGGTTTGCCGATATTGATTCTAAGCCCAATTTATTATATATTAATATAAATTGTCATTTGTTTATGGTGAATCAAGTAGCTATCCTTCAGAGGAATTTAAGACATCTAGTTTAAAAAATTCTAGGTATTCGGAAGTAATAGCTTTTTGTATATGCACGCATGTGTCAATGTGTGTACATGTGGGCTGCAGTGCCCTACAAAGATGTGGCATTTTGATCTTTTTGACTGTTGTTTTGTGCCAGGGGAAGAAGTTTACTGCTTTTAATAATAGGGAAAACTTAGTATTTTAAAAACTTAGCAGTAACCTAAAAACAAATCTTGCTTAACACATTAACTGTCATGAGAGTTGTATTTAACTCACTCTAGTTTTGACCCGTGGGCCACATGAAGCATATATAAAATCTTGTTGGTGTTCTTATTGTTACAATTAATATTGAGAATTTAATTCTAAAAATGTGGATTAAATAAATAGAAGTCAATAAATTTCATTTTTCTGTTTATATTTACTTTTAAATTACACTAGAAGTTTTTATTCTATTTTTGTAATAAAACACTGTGGCTCCAAGGGAAAGTTTCTGGGTTTTTTTGTGTGTGTGGCAGTCAGTATGTTAATTTAATGAGGGAAAAAATAAGACTGTTACTTCAAGTGTGAGGAAATGGGATGAAAACAGAATCTTTTTTGTATGATATAAAACAGAATTCACAAATACTCGGTATATGACTCCTATGAGAGGAAGGTGTCATAGGTAGTGTACTAGGAGCTTTTGCTAGTTTTTTTTCTTTTTTAACTTAAAAAAATAGCTACAAGTGATATTTCATCCTGTTGGGTGATTCATGTAGTGCTTTAGAGAGAAATATTAAATTATTGCATTTATTTCCAATTCCTGAAAGTAGATAAATTTAAGTTTCTTATTTTGGGGGAGAATATTTTCTGTCTCATCACATCAGGTATTCTGTTATGGTTTCCAGTTAGTAGAATTTGCTCACCTTATACTTGAGTATTATAGATTTCTCAAGATATCCCAGGAATATTTACATTCTAGCTGCAATAAGGAAAGCCTACCCAGAAGTGAATTCTGTGTGTCCTTTAATTTTTTTGTCAGGAAGAGGGGGTGGTTTCAAGGCAAGGTGAAGCAAGCAGATTCTCTTATTGACACTGAGAATCTAAATGGGTCTGTTAAATAGTTTTACATTTTTTGTTTTTGTAATTGAATATATTTTACATCAAATTACAGCTTATTCCATGACTGTAATTGTAATATCTTATAAACTTACACTAGATTGAATTTTCATGCTGTATCATATAGAGTAGAAGTGAATCTTTGTTTTTTACTGCACTAAATTTTAGTTCTAAGGTCATATAAATTCTTACTTTGTTTTCTACAAGTGAGATGCCATTTTATAAATCTCATAAAGACATTCACATTATAGAACAATGTTTACAAGTAGTTATCAAAAAGAAACTGCCAGACATTATTTACTTATGTAACATGAAATTCACTATCTTGAATTTTGCTATAATTTTCATGAATTACATTAGGTTCAGAAATCCAGGAATACTCCAAAATACGTGTGTGTGTGTGTCTGTGTGTGTGTCTGCGTGTGTGTGTTAGAAAATACTTTGGCTATCAGGAGAGATTTTTTTTTTTTTCTCATTTTGTTCTCTTAAGAAGTGCTGGTGTTTATTCTTTTGAGGATATTTCTGTTTCCTAGGTAAACGGAAGTTCAAGACTACTGGTGACTACAGAAGTGTAATCTTCTATGCATGAAGGGCCTAAAGTGCTCTGATTTATATTAATAAATATATGGACAATTTAGGAAGCTTCTTTCCCACATAAGAATAAGAGTAGTCTTCCCCAAATATGCTTTGGTAAAGAAAGTCAGCCAACCATTTTGTTCTGAATTAAGAGGACTGTGATTTTACAGCTGAGGTTATGAATCTTTGGCTTTTCCCAAAATACATTGGACTGTTTTGATCACCACTATATATTTCTAGTTAATATCTGCCACAGAGTAGGCCTTGTAAATTTTTGTTGGATGACTTAAAATGAATGAGTGATCATTAGCCCTTATAGGATTGTTTGAGAGCAGATAAGCTATGTAGAGTTGTTTGACCTTCTGCCATTGAAACTGTCCTTACCGTTACAGTCAGAAGCAATTCACTTGAAGAATGCATGTGCTTTTGTCACTATCTGCTTGTTCCAGCCTCCCTGGGTTTTAGATCCATAAGTATCCTGTGTTCATTTTTCTCTTAAGAATAATTTTGAGTTTCTAAGGTAATGGCTAAAGAATTGGGACCTGTAAGAACTCTTGGTAGTCTCAATGGTCGTCTCTTAATACACCTAGTCAAATGGTTCAGAATTTTGGGAGTCATTCATCTGTGTTCCTCTTCAGATCTTTGCCAGAGAAGATAATAAAAAAAGGTCGAAAATGTTGGTGTCATTTGCTTTTCTATAAAAGAACCACATTTAGATAATGAAGGAGAAGAGTGTTTTTTGCCATTTTCATTGCCTCATTTAATTGTCCCAGTAGCACTGCAAGGTTGGAATAGGGGCTAGCGCATTTTATAGATGAAGAAAACAAGGCTCTCAAATACTACATTATTATACTCTAGAATATACAGTCAAGAAGGGCTGATTTTGTGTTTGGTCCACAATTGTGTTTTCAGTATGAAGCATGCTGCCTAGCACATGGATAAACTGATTGGCTTTTGCCTGAGATCGCATACTAACTGATCGAAGCAACTGAGATTTGTATGTAGTTTTCAGTCTTTCCGCAGCCCATGAGCTCTTTTCACTGTAGTTCTTGTAAGTTTTCTAAGAGATCATTTTGAGTTATATCTCTCTGAAAAACTGGTCACTTAAAACTAGTCTTTTACTCTGATTCCTGCTATTTTTATTTTTTTAAGTTTATTTTTAATTTTTTTTTTAGAGACAGGATCTCGCTCTGTCACCTAGGCTGGAGTGCGGTGGCATGATCTTAGTGCACTGTAGCCTCTAACTCCTGAGCTCAAGCAATTCGCCTGTCCTACCCTCCTGAGTTGCTGGGATTGCAGGTGTGAGCTATGGTGCCCAGAATGATTCCTACTATTTTGAAGTTGTGGGATCCAGAGAAGATGTTGATATTTCCCTACCATTCGTTCTGTGGCACCTTTGCCCTAGGACGACGGAGTAGAACTGATCAGACCATGTCAGTGCTATGCTGGTGATGACTTGTACCATCACAGGAGAACCAATTGTTAAGTTTTCAGGTATTTTGTGAATTGATTGTTAAACACAGCCATTATTAAACATTAAAACATGCAAACTTGCAGTTTAAATTATACTTATTAACTGAGGTAATAAATACCTCTGTCTGGTTATATTACTACATGTTGCTATTATGTATGCTCTTGAAGTTCTTAACGTCTCTTGTATCTGTATGGTGGAAATACTGTTGCTATGTACCTTTCCCCAACTGTGTGTTCAGCAAAGTCATATTGGTGGGTTGAAATTGGCCATGGTGGGAATATTTATACCAAGGAAATTGTTAAACATTACAATCCAGGACTCCCCCACTCCACCCCATACCCCTGTAGAGCTGATTATTAAATATTTAGCACTGCATGCCCAATGGGATGCCTAGAAATGAGAATGAGATTGAATACTGCCATCTTTTGTGTTATTTGTTTGGTTATCTCTATATGTAGTTATAGTGAGGGAAAGAAATAGCTAGGAGATAGGGAGACAACAGTGAGGACGAAAATTGAGGTACAGAAGCACGCCCTGGTATAGAAGCAAATAGAACTCAGATAATGTGTGTGGTGAAACTGGTGATATATAAGATAGTAGGTATTTTAGGCTATTTTTAGAAAGTTTTCTTTTAAGTAGATACAGCTTTATAAACCAATGATTACCTAATACCTGCTTCTTAGCTAAAAGCCTTTTGCAATAATCATTTAGTTTTTTATGTGTAAATGTTATTACATATAAACAGTTCTGGAATAATTTCATAAATTTTTAGAGTTCATGGAGTCAGGGATGCTTCTGAGATAAAAATTTGGATCCTGCACTCATTTTTAATTACCTGGTGGTAATTTGAATGTGTGTGTATGTATGTATAACTAATAACTTTCATAACTTAGGCCTACTTGTAGATACTTTTACATAGACCTGGCAGTTTTTTGGGTTTTTTTTGTTTTTGTGTTTTTATAGATGGGGGTCTCGCTTTGTCGCCCATGCTAGCGTGCAGTGGCGTGATCATAGCTCACCGCAACCTCGAACATGTGGACTCAGGCGATCCTCCTGCCTCAGCCTCCTGAATAGCTAGGACTACTGGTGTAAGTTGCCATGCCTGGCTTATTTTTTTAAATTTTTTATAGTGATGGGGTCTTGCTATATTGCAAGGCTGATCTTGACCTCCTGACCTCAAGCAATCCTCCTGCCTTGGCCTCCTAAAGTGCTGGAATTATAGGGATAAGCCACAATGCCCAGCCTGAGCCTCACAGTTTTAACAGCAAAGCTAGATTACTCAAAATTTTTTCCCCTTCTACTGTACTGTAAAAGTTTTGCTTATGCCAGACAGTCATATTTTTTGAGTAGCACCCCAGAATGCATCAGTGATGTTTGAGGTTCTTCACCAGAAAGCCCATCTCAGTACTCAGTCATTTCTGTCCAAAGGATGTGCTTTGAACATTTGTAGAACACAGAATGCTAAGTTGATTCCACTAGGGGTGTACAACAGCTGGTTAGAGAAACAAATGAAGGGGTTACCTGAGCAGGGATCTGGAATGTCCTGCAGCCTTCATGATCTTTACAGAGAGTGAGGCTTGTCTGTAGAAGCCAACTGGTGTGTTTGGGAATGGAAAGATGGCAAAGTGTAGTTAGTAACTAAATATTAAAATAGATGCAGAAATTAAATGCTTTCTAGAGTGATGTTTTTTAAGCAGGCCATTTTTGTTTGCTGCAGGAATTAGGTAATTTGTTAGAGAACAACGCTGAAGAACAATGAAGATGAGTCAAATTTCCTGACTACGTCAGTATCAAATTATTTAAAACCATTTCATGGCTAGGTCCAAGTGGTAAGAAAAACCTTTTACAGGAGCTGAATTTTAAAGAGTGGGCTGTATTGACTTGGTCTCATTGGAAAGCATACCACCTCACACTGAATGATGAAAGCCACACAGGTGTCAAATAGGTTCTTCTGGTCCATTCACTTCCACTGGATGAGCTACCTTTTTTGTCATTCTGAAAGCTGTTGTTATTCCCATTTATACAGCACTTTATATAAATTCTCATGTAATATCTTTATATTTTATACTTACCACAAAGAAGGAAATTCATTGCTTAATTAGACTTAAAATAGGATTTTCAAAAACTAAGGGAACCTGAAAAGCCACTTGGACTCAAACATATCACTTTAAGCCACTGGGACTGCAGTTTCTTTCCTGTCTTGTGCTGTTTTACACAGAACTGGCTCCATACAAAGGTTTATCATTTACTTCCCTTTTAGTAGAACTCCTAACATTCCAACTGAGGTATTTTTTTTTTTTGTTTAAATTTCATTGTCTGTGTTACTTATATGATATACTAAAAAATATTAGCAAATTTCTTCCTCCCCTCTTCCCCCCAAATTTTACTGAAAGTAGAAATGCAAGCCCAGAGGGGAAAATTATTTGCTAATGCTGTAAGGATTCCTACAACTTGTTTCTTCCAAGGAACAGACAGTACCTTCTCTCTCACTCTTCGGTTGAGTATAGAATATTCAGGATTGTGGACCTATCATATATTTGTTTCTGTCCTTCTCCCGTGTTCCTCCTTGCCCAAATGAACAAACCACTGATGCTATGTAGAACAGAGGCCTTCTTGGGTCACGGCAGATATAAAAACTTCACCTTTGCTGTGATAATGGTTGGAGTTAGGGTGGTGAGCAAGGAGAATTTGCAAGCAATTGAATCATTTCCTACCTGCCAGTAGTTGCCCCCATCTCCATTCCAGTAGGACCTATAGAGCCGATGGGGAGAGAGGAAGGATGGATACCTGACTTGTACTCTTCCTACCTGCCCCAGGAGCTGGGTAGACTTGGCAGAGGATAATGAAGGAGGCAAGCCACAAGTGGATGGAGGCTGTTAGGAGTATAATGCAGAAATAGGGTTGTGTATAGTTTTTACTCCTTTCACTTGGTTGTCTTCTCCAAGCTGCCTAGGTAAACTAGTAGAAGAGCTCAGATGAAGCACATTTTGTAAATGTAACTTTCAGGTAATGAAAAATGCCCTTCCTATTATTGACCTTTTTTTTTTTTTAAATAGCTAAGTTTTGAGTTGAAACCAAGACAAGAGAATTTCATTATGCAAATCTTTGTTCTACTTTTATGGCTTTACTGCCTTAGTATTGCTCTAATGTTAAATGTCTTCTCTGTTTACTGTAAGAGAAAACCTTTGTGTTTAGCTAGAAAAGAAAGGGACTCCTTGGTGGACTTTGCCAGTGACTGTATGAAGATACGTGGCTGAGACCTATACACAAAGGCCTTCTGTGCAGGGTCTATGTGGCCGTACAAAGGTGGTAAACTGAGCTGAGAGGGGAAATCTACAGAAATGGAAAGCTGAGCCTCCTGTGTCCATTATTTCAAAATGAAGTTACCCCTTTATTTAGAAAGCAAAGCAACATGCCAGACAAGTACATAAACATTTCGTATAATTATATTAAGATAGTCTTAGAATGTGCTGATGGAGACTTTAACAACACCTGGTTCAAAAGCACATATTTATCTTCTCTGAAATTGTTAACTGCCGTTTTATGTCATTTACAGTCTAGTACTCACACTTCTTATTTAGCAGAAAATTCTGATTAATTTTGGTTTTTCTCTGTAGATGTGTCATATGTTACTATTGGAAACAACATTTTAAAAACTCTCTTCATACACTGGAATGAACAGGAAACACAGTATTGGCGGAGATGGGATTGGGGGAGATTTAGAGTGAGAAATTGCATTCTTTTGGCATTCCTGGGAGGAAAACAGCTGTATTAACTTTTTTTTTTTTTGGTGGGGGAAGGGAGAATGTACAGGGGCATCTCCCCTGACACTCAGAATTCCAGCTCTTTACAGCTGAGCATGAACAGCTTGGCATAGTTATGCCTGGAGTCAGCGTGCATGAGTGTTGCAGTTCTGATTATTAGCCAACAGAAAACATCTGTATACACAAGTAATGAAAGGACTTTGAAATGAAAAAATTCAATAGTGGGGTTTTCTCCTATAAACACCAGATGTGTACAGGGTTTTACTCTGTGTCTGCCCTGTAAGTTAGTGCCATTGTCTGGGGACATAAGTGGAAGCCAACATTTGAGAGGTGAACATGTAGTGAAAAGTAGATACATTTGTAGCAAAATAGGTATGTTGTGGTTTTCTAGAGACGTTTTAAGGTTTATTATTTTAAGAGCAGTTGTATCTAGCCATCATTCCATTCCTCCTCCTTTACTTCTCATAAAAAGAAAAAAAACATTGTATGCCTGGAAACATATGCAGTGTTATCAGCATTCAAACACCCAAACACCTAAATCATTTAGCAACTCTTACTAAATGATTGTCAGTAAATGCTGTCAGTAAGTAAATGACGGTGTAAGGGATTTACCATTTGATGTGTTTTCTAAAGCATCTCCCAAAATGGGCGTTTTTGTTTTTGCTGCCTGTGGGAAATTTTGTACTTTTGTCAAGTGTATTTAACCCATGACCAGAAATTACCTAGATCTTAATTTCTAGATTTTTTGAAAAAAAGAGTGACCAAGTAATGAAATCTAAGTAAGGAATGTCTAAGATTAAAAGTAGGAATATCTAGGATTACCCAGATTTCAATTTCTGTTTTTTTTTTTGTGTGTGTGGTACAGAAAGGAATGTCTAAGATTTATAAATTTGAGGGAAAATTCAAAGATCCTATCATTTTTTGTTTCAAGCATTATGTTTCCTGGGGTAAGAAGCATTCCTGACTGTTCCTGGGGAAGAAATGAAGTAGAACTGGTATTGGAGAGCTATATCTCTATGGGAACACAGAAAAAATAGATTTCCAAGAACTTGCCTGGGGAATTCCCAGATTCCTTTAAACTTTGCATGTGAAATAGCTTCATATAAATACAGTTTAGACATACTGATTTGATGTTTCAATACCTATTTTTATGTGCCATTATATTGCTCAGGTCATCTGTTTTCCACTTGCTCTGTCAAGTCTTGGCTTTATAAATGGTGACAATTTAAATATAAGGAACCTATTTCTTTCATTAAAAAAATTCTTTGATGAGAGACAAATAAGGAAAGCTTAGGGTGAGTTGCTACGGGTATATTATATTCTTAGTGATTTGTCTCTCTTTCATATAATGTAGACACTAAAATGGTTCTTTAGTTTGTTGTGAAAAAATTCTATAAATTCCATTTATAGAAAACTTTTTGAGAAGTTTCTTAAGAAAATTTTCCTTTCCCTTTTTCAGAAGTCAGAGAAAAAAGAAAATAGTATATAGTGTTAGAGATAAAATAAAATGAAGGAGGACTGTTAAGAGACTTTTGCTTAGGGAATATGTGACAAGGGAATTTATGGAATTCCCTTTTCTGCTTGTCATAAGGTTATCTGTTCCTTCTTTTGGACATTTCCGTGGAGGTGTTCCCAAGCTTTGTACCACAGATTGTTTTACCATGGGGGCCTAAATTTGACTGTAACTATTTAAAAATAAAACCCAGGGTTACCTACATCTTAATAGAGATTTCTCTGTAAAGTTACAACAGGTAAACAATTGGACTGAAGCATTCTTATGAGTTCTTTGAACTCACTGCTTCTAGCAGAAGACTTAACATGTAATTTTAAGTTACTGTGTGAATCATATTGGAAATGTCTAAAGCCTCCTGATTTCCTAGGAATAGAAGGCTTTTGCTGTGGCAAAAGTGCCGAAATGGGAATAGCAGGAGCTGCCAATGAAACTCATTCAATGTTGATATAGCATGTCTCAGGAATGTGTTATTTACGGGGAAAACTCTGAGTCCATCGGCGAACTGAGAATCCATTCATGGGTGAAGTAAAAGATGACTATTAGGGGAGATGTTTCTGTGCTCTCAGAAACCTCCTCAGACTGGAGGAATGTGGGCTGCCTCGTGGTGGGGGCTGTGAAGACTGTGCCACTTTCACACCTCTGGGTGCAGAATGACTGCCATTCTCCCTGACCAGAGAGTGAATTCATTATTTAACCTGTTAGGATTGAAAGCATTCAAGCATATTCGTGAAAGAGTACTCCTTTCTCTGGTGGGAAAGTTACTGTAAATGATTAGAAGTTTCCAAATACCTTATTCCACAAATAGTTTAGTTTCTTCATGCTTTGTTTTCTGCTGCATAGTGAGACTGCCACTGAGTTGAGTCTTGTGAATTGAAGCCTATTTATACAACACAGAGTCTAACATGCAGACTATTATTTTTAGTCTGAAAAACATGAAAACCATCTATTTAAAACGCCTAAATCCGAATCGCAGTCTCATCTTGCTTAAAATTCCTTCTAGTACTTTTAAGCCAACGGAAGGGAAAATATAAACAAATTGTTAATTGCAGCAGCTGGCCCTGAGTATCTTTATGTTAATGTTTGAAATCTATGGCTTTAAAAGACTTTTAGAAACAGCATCTGGATTAATGTCGTCCTATTCAAAACCCATCTTGAAAAGTGGAATTGGCCTCTTCAAGACAAACAAACAGAAGCCTTATACAGATTGAAAGGGTGACTACAAAGGCATGGTGAAATTTCTATAAAATCTTAGTAGAGAATGAAGGCGAATGGTCTTGGTTTGGTTGTGGGTGAACAGCCTCTTACTTAATTTAATATGGTCTTTATCTAGCCACTGTGGTAAATGAGATGAAGTCTTTTGCATATACAGTTAATTCCCAATTATTCGTACATGCTTTAGCCAAATTGCAGATTCTCTGTGGACTTTGGAGACCTTCCCCCACCGCCACTAATTTGCCATCCGTCCAGTCCCATGGCCTAATTTCCTCTCTGGCCATGCTTTCTCACAGGGGTTCCCAGCTGCTCTCCTCATTTCCATGTTTGTTCCCTTACCAGGAACAAACTGCTGCTTTTCTTTCTCTGCTGTGTTCTCTAGATTTACCTGACAGTCCAAGATTCTTGTCTTATACTGCCAGTTGTTTCTCAGTTGTCTCAGACTGGTGATAGAGAAGCCAGTCGATTGTCTGGGGAAAGCTGTATGGAAGATAATGTCTGCCGCTCGTGCTTCTCTTCCTGTCACCTTTGGGCCTTTGTTGACTGAAGGAATGGAGACTGAGTAGAGAACGGGTTTTTCCTGAAACATTTCCAAGCTGTTCTTTTAAATGGTTTCTTCAGGGTTTTATAGTCCTGTACATGGTAGGTAAGTGAGCAGGTGGGTGAATGGTGGGGAAGGTATTATATTGAAACGCTTAAATATTCTTTTCATCCCTTTTCTTTTTTGTTCTCAACTTGGATCTTTTCCCTTTTCCTTTGCTAAAAGGCAGATTATTAGAAAGGGACCATTTAGAGTATGTGTATCTGAGGAAAATTCAACTCTGGGATGGAGTTGTATCTAGAGTAATAAAAAGAACCTGGAATGAGTCTTCATTTAGCAAATATGTAATTTATTGAGTTCTTTATGTTTTTTCTTATTTTTGTCTTTTTTATTTATTTTTATTTTTATTTTTTTTGAGACAGAGTCTTGCTGTTTTGCCCGGGCTAGAGTGCCATGGGGTCAGCCTAGCTCACGGCGACCTCAAACTCCTAGGATTAGGGGATCCTCCTGCCTCAGCCTCTAAAGTAGCTGGGACTACAGGCATGCGCCACCATGCCTAGCTAATTTTTTTCTATTTTTTTTTTTTTTTTTTAGTTGCTCAACTAATTTCCTTTTATTTTTGGTAGAGATGGGTCTCACTCTTGCTGGGTCTGTTCTTGAACTCCTGACCTCAAATGATCCTCCTGCCTCAGCCTCCCAGGGTGCTAGGATTACAGGTGATTTTTTTTTTTAAGGCTAGTCAAATGAAGCAGTGGGAGTGGAGAAGGAACAAAGGAATCTGTAACTGGTTGTGATCAATTAGTTGTAAACATCACTTCCCCCAGACCAGCCAGTTCTTTATGTTTTTAATACCATGATACTAAAATGAATTTGACCTAGATTCTGCCTTTAAAGAGATTTAACTAAATCTAGGAGGGGAATCTACACAGACAACTATACAGAAAACCCTAAATCTAAAGCCAATACAGAAATAGAATACATAGAATACAGAAACATGATTACCGTAATAAATGAGAAACTTGTCCTATGTAGATGAAATATGTTAGGGATCACCCAAGATGACATTGTTTCTCCTGGGGAGGGGCCAGATTTAGTGGAGATATTAAAAAAAAAACTGCCTTAATATTTCTTGTCTGCACTGAGGAGGGGGGCATGGAAATGAAAACTTACCTGCACCAAATGGGGTCTTATCTACAGAATTTTTATTAACCTCTTTTTGTTCTTTTTCAAAATATTAAATGTCTACATAGAATATAAATTTCTCCTGTCAGCTGAAAGCTCAGTATAGGTAGTCAGGCCCCACTAGGCTGAAATACTTGTTAGAGTAATACAATCCTGTGTACCGTTGCCAAACTAGTCCCAAGCCAGGCAATTGTTTGAGAAGGCCATTTGGATTTCATATAAATCAATTCAAAAGCACGTATGCATCGAAATCATAGAAGAGCTCTTCATTCCCTCACTAGGGACTGGCAGTGCTTAGTTTATTAGTAGTTCACTAAAGCTCTTGGTTTCTTAGACCAAATGAGATTAAAAGCAGCAAATATTAAGGGGTGCTAACAGAGACAGGTACAGTAATAACAAGTCTGAAAAACTACAAGAAGTGGACATAAGAATTCTGAGAGCATGGTAGTTTTCAGTGAGATTTCCACTTTAAGTTTTGATACTTTAAGAGGCTTAACCTTCCATGGACTATCTCAGATCATTCTTTGGATTCATGAAGTGTTTTTGTTAGTTGCCTTGACATAGGAACCAAATAAAAATAATCTCTGAATTGAGTTAGAAAACTTAGTTCCTGCTACAACTGCACATTTCATGAAGAGGAAGAGGGAGGGTGAGTGATTCTAGATGATTTTGGAACATCCTTTTATAGTCCTTCCTGGGCTGACAATAGTCAAATGAGATAATGTGAGACTGCTTTGCAGATGGACAGTGCTATGGGAACATGAGTTCATCTGAAACTATAGCTCAGTGTTTATTAAAATGAGGTCTGATATTACTTTTTTGAATGATCTACAGTGCCTGGTGCTAAAGAAAACGTTATTCCATGATAATTATTAAAGCATGGTAATGAAGTCTTTATTCAGGACCGCTGTGATAGGTGTAGAGACCACTACAGTGGGGTCTTGCAGTGGGGGAGAGATTGGGCTCAATTCCAAATACTGCATGGGTAAATGGGAACTTACAGCCAAGGAGCAGTGTGGGGGGGTCATTGCATGGAAAATTACTGAGAGGAAACATCAGGGGTAAGGGGAATTCTGGCTAAGCTGACTTCACAGGGATGTTGCTGAAGACAGGCCAGGGTGATTAGCCATCACCTGGAGGATGGTGGAGGATGAGGAACCTGATCAGACATCACATCAGATATTGAAGGTGGAAGTTCTTGATAAACTGACTTAGCAAGGTTCTTTGATAAAACTGGAATTTACAAGGAAGTACATGGATGGGCCTAGCAGAAGATTGAGAAGTCTCTCTGAAGTTTAGCCAAGCAAAGAATCTTTGTCACTGTTAAATATTCAGATTCCTGGGCCTAATCCTACACATTAAGTTAGAGCTACTTAGACTAGAAGTTGCAACCTTTTGGAGTTTGTAGTTGCCAGTTGTGAAACTTTGCTGTTTGATAACAAGGGAGTGTGAATATGGTAGCCCAGTCAGAGCAGGCCACAATGTTACTAAGTGAAGGGGTTCTCAAATATCTATTCTGTCTCAGAAATAGGAGCGAAAGACTCATGTCTCAAAAACATATTATGGGTTGTGTTCAATTTCCTTATATGATAAAATTTTCCAAATAGCCTGAGGAAGATACGGTTTCTATCACTACGATTTTTTGTGCAGGGGCAAATTGAGGGTTGGAAGATTTAGGTAACTTGCTTAGGATCACACAACTGGAAGGAGCTAAACTTGAACTTTGGTCTGTCTGGGTCTGAAGCCCAAGCTCTTGGCCTCCACCCACTCTGAATTGCCCCGTGCCAATGGTCACAGCCAGTAGGGTATGGCGTTGGGGAGGGGAGGCAATCAGAGCCACAGCATCACTGCAGCAGTGGGCTGGTGTAGCCAGGGTGCTGACCTACGAATTCTAGACAGACCAAACCCTGGCAGACCCATTAGGCATGATACACTGCTATATATGAGTTTAAGGTCTAGGAGATGTTTGTAGGAAGCCAGCTGCTTTGTCGTCTAAAAGCTCATAGATGGACTTTCTAAGGAGTGGAAAGAGAAGATCACGTGTTTTATGTAAAACATCCTGTAACTATTTCATGAGACTTTTCAAATCAATACTCATGTGCTTTTTCTTTACAGTTGGTAAGACACAGACTGGTAAGTTGAGGGGCTTGTCTAAAGTTTTGTGTTGGGTCAGGGCTGCAGCTATGGGAGTAGCAGGGAAGATGGGAGGGCAGAAAGGCAAAAAAAAAAAAAGCTGCACACGTGTGGAGACCCAGTGAGCCAGGGCGTCCCTGGAATCCAACATTCTTGAGATTTTATTATGTCTTGGGACCAACGATGTCTGGAGAGAGTAATGGTAAAAGGGATAAAGTACAAGTTATAAGAAAACTTCATAGATAAGGAAAATTGGAAGAAGCGTAAGGTAGTTTACGGGTAAAAAGCCTGGGCCAGATTCTGGGAGCTTCAGGGTCTCTTTCCTTCACAGTGCCCCTCACTTCTTCCACACGCTCAGTGGGTAGGCTCTAGTATTTTTGATTTTTCTGCCTTGTGATAAAATATGAATACCATATTGATGAGAAAATTGGTTTGTATTTAAGTATATGGTTTTGAAAAGATTTACTCTATATTTTGCTGTTCTGTAGAGATTATGGACCTTAGGGTCTCTTTATAACTTGTGATCAAGATAAATGTAGGATGTAAGGTAAAGAAATTGAGGCAACTAAAACATCCATGTTAAAAGCAAAACAATTCATATATACAGAGTAGATGATATGAAGTGGCATACCTGGGTTTTGAGCCACACCCTCCTCATCTGCAACACACACACTCCTTAACTGTAAGAATTTATGCAGTTAATTTTATCTTCTGGGCCTTGCTTTCCTCATCTGTGGCTAAATGACCTCTTTAGGATTTTACATTCCGCAGTATCAAGCACAGTTTTGTAGTGACTCTGACCATCCCCACCCTGACCTAGTGACTCATGAAAACACTGCTCTTCTCCTTCTCTTCACATTGGCATATGTTGATTACACTCATTCCTCGAACTTAGTGGGGACACAGGCAAAGCAAGCGTGTCACCACATGAAATACACAGAAGTGGGTGTGAGCAGGCAGCGTTGTCCCTTGGTTCCAGTTGTGCTTCTCCTGTCCTTCCAGCTGGACCCAGTGATCGTCAAATGTGGACTGTGGGTCTCCTGGGTGCTTAGTAAGAATATAGGATCCTGGGCCCCTGATAGACCTATTGAGGTGGAATCTCTGAAAGTAAGCTCCTGGAATCTATATTTTAATAAGCCCCCAAGTGATCCTTGGGCTCACAATTTGAAAACCTGAGTGATTCACCTCTAAGTATGTGCTGTGGTCTTTAGGTAGAGCCCGTGGCTGCCTGCAGGCAAGGCCCACGCTCTGCGTGTGTGTGTATGAGGGGCACGGGAGATGTCAAAGCTAGCTAGTAGGTTTGATCTTGAGTGGGGGACTCTACTTTTGCCATAGGAGAAATGGGCACATAGAGCAAGCAGCAGCTGTGGGAGAGAAGATGCCTATATAATGGGAGCTGATAGGGCGTTTGATAATAAAATATGCCTGAATTTCTGGAACCACTCATAAAGCTGGTATTGCTTTCAAATTCATAGTATCTTAGAGTTGGGTGTGATTTTTTAGATCTTGTTTCAATCTCCTCAGAAGTAGGAAAAACTAGTATCAGTTGGATGCTATGGTTTAAGTCGGGGAAAAAATACAATGGAGGAAGCCATTGTGTATAAAGGTGACTTTTCCTTCTTAGACTGGAGAGAAGCTGGCTTTCTTAATCTAATTAATTTTGAACCTCTACCAGAATAGGCCCTGGAAATAAGATTTGAAATAATATAAGCATTCTAAGCAGATATATTCATTCGATGTTTAAAAACATATGCCTTTAGTATTTACTTCTGTGGTCAAGTAGAGTGTTGGCATGTTTTCTTTCAAGATAGCCACTTGTCTACTATTATTCTAAGGAAGAAGGGAGTATTGAGATTTTCAGTGCTCACTCATTAGGTCGCTTTGGAGTGTTTTCCCAGACTGCTTAGTAAATCAAGGATGCACATTATTGCTTTTTCCTTACTTTGGCCAGGGAATGATGCAAAGTAGGCCTGTTGAGTTTCAAAGTGTCTTGGGATGCCACACCCAGAAGAAGGCTTTCAGTGTGTGTTCCCTTCTCAGTGACAGTGACTGCCATCACTGGGACCTTAGCATTGAATTGTTCTTGCACTTGTGGGGTGACTGCTTGTTGTCGCACCAGAATCAGCTGGGTAGTTTAGGAGAAATCCTTTGCCAGCAGGAGCGGAAGCAGTAAGTGAAGGCCGGGCACAGTGGAGGAGAACAATTCTAGGAGCTGGTGTGGTCACAGGAAGGATAGAGAACTCGGTCAGGAAGAAAGCATGAGTCAGACTGGTGGCAGTCTGTGGTCTTGTCACACCAGCAGCTGGAGAGCCAGGACCGAAGCTTGAGTCAGAGCCTGGCTGGAGGTCTGAGCAGCATAGTGGACATGGTATACCAGACACTGAGAAAACTTCCTTAGTCTAGGAGCTTCCTGGGCTTTTCCTGTTGTGTGGGAACTGATGATTAGAGCCTCGCTTCTTGTGGCCCACCCCCTGTCCAGGGTGTCAGCTCTGGCAGAGCTGTGGCGCCATGCTAGGTACACTTTTCCTGAATGCATTTGCAAGATAAGTGGTCAAGGTGGGATCTGTATTTGGCCTAATACTCAATACATTGGTGCTTATCTGCTGTAGTCAAGTACTGACTGTAAGAACCTGTTAAGGGCAGATAATTCCAACATGGAATCTTGAGAAAGTTTGCCTACTCATGCCGACAGAAGTAACAATTTAATGATATTTGGAGTAAATTTTCACCTTTCTTACGGTAGGTTTTGTTTAACTTATTGCCAGGATGTAATGACCTTAAGGTGTGTGAATGAGAAATGGAGAAGTGGTGTTTTATTAGTTTAGAAAAGGGAGAAAAAGGAGCTCTGAGTATAGCACAAAGCTTTCAGCTCTGAAAGCCCACCCCTTTGCCACACTAGTGGCAGAGAAATTACAGAAAGCTGATTGTGTTGTCTACTTGGCAAGTCAAAACAAGATACAGCAAGCTAAAAGATGAGTATCCTAGATTGCTTTCGCTTTCTGTGACATGAAGATTCTAAAAATAAGAAATAAGAAGGCCCTGGGCGGTTACTCTTTGGAATTTGTGTGGACAGATCCAGGTCATCCTTGTACTTCTTTGTGCTACCTACGAAGTGAGACTTTTTGATTAGTGAATCAGAATTTGTCTGATAGCTTTTAAGTATAATGATTTAAAAACACACTTTGTTACAAAAATTTTAAATTTATAACTTCCTTTAAAGTAAGAAATGAAAATTGCCCTCTTGCTCCCAATTTCACTTCCAAAGATTTATATTTACCATGTGCTCAAACCTGTAATTTCTCCTCTACTTTAGAAATGTATGAAAACACTGATTTTTATTTCTCTTTTGCTCTGTGTCATAAAAGTGATTTGCTTTACTTAATTATATGTCCACTGTGGTTCTTAGAGCACTTTTTTGTCAGAATGTGTGTCGTTTTAACCCATTTCGATTGTTGTTGGCAATATAGTTAAGTTGCCTTACTGGTCTTACTGCTTATTTGCTTTATTAAAAAATGCAATCTAGGCCGGGCATGGTGGCTCACGCCTGTAATCCTAGCACTTTGGGAGGCCCAGGCGGGCGGATTGTTTGAGCTCAGGAGTTCAAGACCAGCCTGAGCAAGAGAGAGACCCCGTCTCTACTAAAAATAGAAAGAAATTAATCGGACAACTAAAAATATATAGAAAAAATTAGCCGGGCATGGTGGTGCATGCCTATAGTCCCAGCTATTCGGGAGGCTGAGGCAGGAGGATTGCTTGAGCCCAGG
>CAUYSK010014634.1:0-49785 GCA_963575035.1 Avahi laniger | reverse complement strand
CTTCTGCCCTTGCATCCCCGAAACTGATTCTCAATATGGCAGCCATAGGGATCCCTTTAAAACAAAAGCCAGACCCTGTCTTTCCTCTGCTCTAAACTCTACAGTGGCTCCTAATTTCTCCCAAGTAAAAGCCCAGGCTCTAAACAGTATTTCTCCTCTGTGCCCATCCTCCAACTCTTGTCATCTCCCACCTCCACCCTGTTCACTCTGTTCCAGACACACTGGACTCCCTAGCTTCCCTTGAAACTCCTCAAACATACCAAGTTCACCCCAGGGCCTTTGAACTTACGTGTCCTTTGCCTGCAAGTGTGTTTCCCACAGGTAGCCTTGGCTCCCTGCCTCACTACCTGTGGATCTCTGTTCAAATGGCACTTTATCACTGAGTACTTCCCTAACCGCACTATTTAAAATAGCAACTCTACCCAAGGAACACCCTAATCTCCTTATACAGCTTCATTTTACTTTTTCTCCACAACACTCAGCACCTTTTGACATACTACACATTTTCTTAGTTTCTTCTTGTTCCCTTCCCCCACTAGCATGTAAGTTCATGGAGCCAGAGACCTTTTCCTTGCTGCTAAATCCTCAGGACCTAGAATAGCCCTGAAACATGGTAATCGTAATTTAATAGAAACACACGGAACAGCTATGAGCCAAGTACCGCTCTAAGGGCACTCATACACCACCTCGTTTTATTCACACATCTACCTGGTCAAAAGATACTTTAACTCCAAAGCAAAAAACAAAGAAAATCCACAACCCCAAACAGTTCCTAAGTAATAATATAACGAAAGGCACAAATCTCATGTTACAACCAGGTGCTGTTCTAGGTGCTATAAGTTATTTTGTTTTACCCTCATATCAACCCCATCGAGTTTTATAACCCTCACCATTTTACCAAAAAGAAGGGTGAAGAACGTAAAAACTATCCTTATAATCTAAAGCAGTACATAGCATATGATGACAGCTATCATAATAGTCAAAATATAGGCCAGGCAAGGTGGCTCATGCCTGTAATCCTAGTACCCTGGGAGGCCAAGGTAGGAGGATCGTTTGAGCTCCGGAGTGCGAGACCAGCCTGAGCAAGAGCAAGATCTCATCTCTACAAAAAATAGAAAAATTTGCCGGGCATGGTGGTGTGCGCGCCTGTAGTCCCAGCTACTCGGGAGGCTGAGGCAGGAGGATCACTTGAGCCCAGGAGTTTGAGATTGCAGTGAACTATGATGATGCCACTGCACTTTACCTGTAAGCCTCCGTCTCAAAAAAAAAAAAAAAACACGATAAAACACATAAAACTATGATAGAAAAAATCAAGTTTTTTTCTAAAAGTTGAAGGGCATGAGAAGGTTCTGGAAGTATGGACATAGCAGGTGGGTAAGGTGTGCTCCAGAGAATTCAAAGCAGGCTCTTGGGACCATATGTACCCGAACTCGGTTGATGCCACCATAGTGGGGCACCATGGCCAGCTCCAGCTGAGGCTTCCGCTCTTCTTCATCCTCTTCATCTTCTTCCTCCTCCTCTTCATCACTGCCTTCTGAGGGTGGGGGCTTCGTGCCATGCAGATTGTGCATCCGAAGTATCATGAGTCTGGAAAAAAGTGTGGGGTGAGAAAAACGCTGGATGCTAGGATCCTCAAGGAGAAGGGAGGCGGCTGGAAACCCAGATTCCTGGGTCTGGGAGAGGCAAAAACTGGAAGCCCTAATTCCTGGGTTCTGAGGTCTCGGACTCCTCATCCTGGGAAAGCCTCGGGGCTCACCCACCTGTTGCTCTGGGCACTCTCCGCCTGCGTCCCAGCACATAGGTAAAGCGTAAGAGGAAGCTCTGTCCGGTTGTCTCCCAGGTGATCTCGGATTATGTCAAAGCTAAGACAAGGGGCGCCTGAGGATGCAAGGAGGGGTTTAAGAGTTAGGATGGGACACAGAGATCTCAACTCTCATCTCCCTCAGGGATCGATCGTCTAAAGCGTGACATCACCTCTCTTAGACCCCGGCCTTCTCTTCCTGAGCGCCTCTTACGTTAAAGGCTCAGGATTACCCCCCTTCAAGACCCAGGTGTCCGAGCCCACAACCCTACCAGTCTGCGCTCGGTGGTACAGCACATAGGCCTCCTCGTCCATGACCAGCTCCTCCCCTTCGCGCAGCGGCGGTCCTCGACCGGGCAGGTAGACCTGGGCTGAGCCCTTGGCACCTGTGTCGCCAGACTGGGCTTCCATGGGTTCCCCGGTTTCACACGTGCGCCGCCGACCCTTGCGCGCCGCCATCTTCTCACCGCTGGCGCAATGTAACAGCGTCACTTCCGGGTTTAGCTTTCCATCTAATGAATTCGCTCCAGGGCGCGGTTACCTTGGAAACCTCCTCGGACCACTAATCAGAGAAGACGGTGGGAGGAAAGGGAAGGAGAGCTAAAGTAACGTCGTCCGCTGGGTAATGGCCCAGCGAGAGAAGCCTCAAAACTACATGTTCCGCGTGACTTTGGGGAGCTCTTCCTCGTAGCGGTGGCAAAGCCTTCTGGGAGTTGTAGTTCTATAGGAGGTCTGTTTTTGCTGTCAATCAAAATCGTTCAGAGCCGGAAGACTCCATCTTCCACGTTTGATTCCCAAAGCTTTCTTCCACTTAATTAATCATTCATATACGCAAACTTGAGTTCTTACTAGCCAAGGAGACTGGGTTTCTGTTCCCTGAGGACCCATGAAGCCAGTTTCTTCTCTTCTCCTTGTTACGATGGCTTTAATTTATTTCAAAATGCTTTAGTGTAGACAGGCTGGATATTATGTGTAAGTTAGTTGGTTGAATCTACCCTCTAGGGGCAGTCAATTGCCTAACCAGGCGTTCACATTGCAGCTTTGGTCAGCGCCTCTGGAGGCAGCTATTACAAGTGCTTTGCCTCTCTTTATCGTCCATCAGCACCAGCGGTGTGGCTAATTGGAATAATGAAATGTTAGACATAGATTCTCATTGGTGAGATTAACAGCATTCCAGATAACGTGGATTGGCTGGGCTATGTTAGACCCTCTCCACTTGCATGAGCAGGATATTAAGAATCTAGTCAGCCTTGTTGCCTGTAGCCGCAGGAAATGGGACCCTAGATTTTATCCTAAAATGTTTTGTATTTAAGATTGCTCTCACCACTCTCTTGGGGTCTCTGTGTGCCCTGGCCCCTCTCTCAGTCTCTCTCTTCTCAGGGTTTCTTCCCGCCACCTCTTTCTTCGTCTTTGTCTCCCCATTTCCCTTCAGAGTCTCCATTCTCTCTCTAATTCTCCTTCTGTTTCCTCTTATCCTGTGGGACTTTTGTCAGTTTCCGTTTCCTCCAGAGAGGTTGAGGGGGGCTAAGAGACAGACACAGAGCTCAGGCTTGGACTGAGGAGGCATAAAAACATGGTTTATTCCAAACACTGCAGTGTGGAACAGGAGAGTGGGAAGGGAGGTTTGTGGTGAAGTGTGGGTTCCCAGACCCTCCCCTCCACAACCCAGCCCCAGACCCTGCTGGAGATCTGGGAAGAGGAAGCTTTTGAGAGTCTGCTGGGTCATGACTGAAGGCTCATAACAAAGGATGGGATCTGGAGAGGATGTGGCTGGTGGCATCTGGGGTGGTGAGGAGGTGAGGCAGGGTGGGAAGTTTTGGCTTGAGGAAGATTGGGATCATTGCGGGGCAGGGGAAGGCGGGGCTTGCGTTGGGGACGTGTCCTAGGTCCACAAAGTAGGGAAAAGCGGCTGAGGGTGGAAAAGGAAGAAGGGGTGTCACGGTTTGACGTCAAGGGTCACAGTCTGGTTGGGGGCACAGTTTGGGGTCAGGGGTCACAGTCTGGAGTCGGATGACCATTTTAGGAGTTGGAAGTCACAGTCTGGGGTCAGGGGTTTCTGTGTGGCGGGGCCAAGGTCTGGGGTCACAGTTTGGCGAACGCGTCTCACAGGTTTTTGAGTCCCGGTGGATGAAAGGTTAAAAACGGGCTTCCCCGGAGGCGTGGCTGGGGCCGGGGAGCTGCACAGTGATGTGGGGGCCACGGCCCCGGGTGTGGGGTGGGGCACGGGCGTGGCGTGACCCCCCCAACCTCCCGCCCCATCTGGTGACGTTAAAAAGCCCTTGTCGGGTTTATAAAAAGGTTCAGTGGGCTCTGAGACCCCGGCCCCCGCGCTCTCAGTCTGGGTGAGATTTGGGGGACCAAATCCTTTCCGGCTCGCGGTTCCCCCAAAGAAGGGGGCACAGGACGCTGCTCCAGGCGGGGTCCGGCCAGTTCCATTGTTTTCCTTCCCAACCCACACGGGTCCTGTCCCCTCCGCGCGCCCCCTCGGGCCGTGGCCTGCGCTGACCAAGGGGGCGGTGGGGCCCCCGGGGCCGCGTCATACCTCGGACTCGAGGCTGGAGAAGTGCGCCGAGCCCCTGCGGGTGCCCAGGTCCCCACCCCGGTGTCTCCGGTGGGGCGCTGCGGGCAGCGGCGGCCCCCAGTGTGCGGCGTGTGGGCACCTGCGAGCGTGGCGGGAGGGCCCAGTGAGCCTGCGCGCCGGGGCGGCGCGGGGACACGAGCTGAGGTCCTCGAGCGAGCGCGAGGTGGGCGCAGGCGGCGGGAGGTCCCAGCCCCCCGCGGCGCGCCGGTGGCGGTGGTGGTGCGGTGGCGCAGCTGCAGGCGCGCGGTGCGAGGCCCGCGGGCGGTGAGGGTGCGGCCGCGGGCACCCGCAGCGGGCCCGGCGTCGAGGCGGGGGCCCAGCCGCCCAGGGCGGGGGCGGCGGCGCCCACCAGCCGCCGTCCAGGCCGTCGTGCGAGCAGCTGAGGTGTCGCGGCGGTGGCAGCAGCTCCAAGCTGGCGCAGTGGCGGCAGTGCCAGGCGGCTGGACCGCTGCGCGGGGGCAGGTAGTCCCAGCTGCCTGCGCGCCAGCCCCCGAGCTTGTCGACCGACCAGTAGCGGCCGGGCGGCGGCCCGAGGCGCTCGGCGTACGGGTAGGGGAAGTCGGAGAACCACCAGGGCTCCAGGCCGCCCAGCGACGCGCCGCCCAGGCTCTCCGAGTCCTCCGAGTCCGACGGCGAAGGCTCGAGGTCGAGGTATGGGCAGGGGGGCGGCGCGGCGCGGCGAGGCGGCGGTGCGGCCGGGGTTGCGCCGCCCGCTCCTCCCGCGCCTCCCGCCCCGCCCGCGCCGGGCCCCAGCAGGGGCTGGCTCTCGGGGTCCGAGCGTGGCCAGCGGGCGGGCGCCGGAGGGCTCTCGTCCTCGTAGGCCAGGCGGCAGAGGGGCGGCCCGACGGCTGTGGCTGCGGCGGCGGGGGGCGCAGGCGGCGAGGGGAAGCCAGGAAAAGCACCGGCTGGGGGCTCGGCTGGCTCCTTGTCGCGCACGATGGCGAAGTAGGAGGGCGGCGGCTTCTGCGGGGGTTGCGCAGCCGGCGGGGACAGCGGGCGCCCGGCCGCGCCCCGGGGCGCCGCCCTTGCCTCGCCCAGACCGAGGCCCAGGCCCTGCGGCTCGATGGGGCCGTAGTAGCGGTGAAAGCCGTCGGCCAGGCCCGCGGCCCCCGGCGGCCCCGGGCCCTTCGCCCGGCGCCAGCGGTCCGCGGCAGCAGCGCGCTCTCGGGGCACGTAGGGCGCTGGGCCTGGGGCCGGCCGCGCCGCGGGGTATGCGGGGCTGGGCAGAGGCTGCGGCGGCGGCGGGGGCTTGGCTGGCGGCGGGGCGGCCTCGGCGCTGCAGCAGCTGTACATGCCCTGCGGCCCAGGGGACAGGACGGAGTCAGCGCGGGATGACGGAGACGGTTGCCTTCCCTTGGTTCCTCCCTCCTCTCCCGCGTCTCCCTTCCACTTCTACCCATCCCACCCTGTACCTCCGCAATCTCTGCTGCTCCTGCCCGCTCTCTCCCTCTCTACCTGTATCTCCCTGTCTCCGCCAGTCCTTGCTTGTGTCTCCCCCATCTCCCCGTGTGCCTCGCTCTCTCCCTCATACCCTGGAGAAGGCCAGCAGGAAGTCCATGCGGTGGGAGGGCCCCAGGCAATGCCGCAGGCGCCAGTACACCAGGTGCTCCCAGGCGAAGACCAGGAGGGAGAGGCCCATGGCCACCAGGAGCATGTAGAAGACACCTGCCATGTTGTCGATGTCCAGCTTGCTGCTCATCACCTCAATTTTGTCATTGTGGCAGATCCCTGAGAGCCATAGGCGCTCCAGCATCTCGATCTCATCTGGGGGAGGGGATCAGAGGTCACTGGCTGTAAGTACCCTCCTGAGGACCCTTCCTTCGGATGTGGGAGTCTAGGCCTGCAGCCCCTTCCCCCCTCAAACCCTGGTGTCCGGGTCTTTATCCCCTCCTTCCCAGGACCCAGGGCTCTCTCCCTCCCCTCTCCGGTGTAGAAACCCCTGCGCACAGCCGCACCGTCTCCCAGGAACTGCAGCAGCGCCAAGTCGATGGGCCGCTTCCAACGGGAGCCCTTGTGCAGGGCGATGCCATAGCCTGTCGTGGCAAAGACCTTGCCAGAGCCGATGGTGACGAGCTTGCAGCCCTCATCTTTGCGGGCCATGTAGTTGAGCACCGCTGCGTCATAGATGAAGGCATCCAGCTTCCTGTGGTCAGGGGGCATGAAGGGCAGGGTGAGTTCTACCTAGATGCCCTCAGGGCCCAACCCAGAACCTCCCTCTCCCCTAACCTCCCACTGCCCCAAATCCTAATTGGCCTTGAGCTCTTGAGCAAGTCATTGTACCACTTAGTGCCTCAGTGTCAACGTCTGTAAAATGGGCACAAAAGCAATAACTCCCTTCCGGAGTTGTTGCAAAGGTTCGTGTCTGATGCAAAGGAGGTGCTACAGAAATGTTAGCTGTGACCGTTAAGGAAATAATTGCTTGTTTAATCCTCACTGCAGCCCCTCTGAAGGTCTTATTTACTCCTGCATTTTAAAGAGGAGGATTGAAGCTTAGAAGGGAGAATAATGAAAATAATAATATGAATGAGTGATCACTTACATTGTGGCAGGCCCTGTTCTATCTAGTCTAAGAACTCATTTAATCTTCACAATATCCAAATACAAACTATTATCTCCATTTTTTCAGAGGGGGAAACACAGGCCCAGACACATACCATGACTTGCCTGGGTTCTCCCACTAGGCCCTACTTTTTCAGACTTGGTGGGAAGAGGCGTGGAATGCAGAATCAGTTCTCATGGATGGATATACGTCGTGGCACAGGCTGGGGGTGCATTTCACTCTCCTTCACAATTGCTGCCATTTTGCATTTATTTCTGAGATTATTTAATTAATCTCAGCCTCTCCCATGAGACTGCAAGCTCCCCAGGGTCCCATTCGGTTTCCTACAGTGGCTGGGGCCCAGTTCTGGGCACATACGATGAGGTTGGTAATAATTATGGACTAAATGAGTGAGTGAATAAATGGACCCACACTTAGGAATATTGTGTAACTATTCTGTGGTATCAGGTAAATGCATATGATCTGACAGGTGCAGATGTACAGGAATATTATCCTTAAAAAAACCCCAAACACTAGTTCTGGGATCCCATGGAGTATAACTCTCTCTATATATATTTTTTAATTTTTAAAATTTTCTTTTTTTTTTTCAGAGATGAGGGTCTCATTCTGTCATCCAGGCAGGAGTGCAGTGGTGCGATGATACCTCACTGCAGCCTCCAACTCCCGGGCTCAAGCAATCCTCCTGCCTCAGCCTCCTGAGTACCTGGGATTACAATCACGAGCCACCTGGCCTGGCCGTATTTATTTTTTTAAATGAGATATGTAGTGGGGTATAATTGTGATCATCTTAACTACAGACACCAGACCAGTTCTTAGAGGTACGTTCCTCTAGTCCAGCCTTGTCCAAAAGAACATGCTGTGATGATGGAATGTTCCATCTTCGCTGTTCAGCATGGCAGCCACCAGCCATATGTGGCTCTTGAGCACTTGAAAAGTGACCAGTGTGATGAAGGGGCAGAATTTAAAATTTTATCTAATTTTAATTAATTTAAATCGAAATAGTATTGAACAGTGCAGGTTTGGGGAAGACAAGATAAAGACATATGGCTGGATAGTGGCTTGCAGAGAAAGCAAAATATCTAGGCAAGAATATTTAACCTCGAGTGTTGAATTTTAGCTCATTGATGTAAATCCTTTTGTGTCCCCGAATCTTCAGAAAAGCCCTGTGTATACACTCACATGCTCATACATAAATGTCTTGTGTGTGTGGTTGGTTGTATGGAAATTAAAAAAAGGATTGAATTAGTCCATGCACCCTCAAACCAGGAAACAGACGTGGAATGGATTTCCCAAACCGAATGGATCTAGCTGAAGCACAGACTTTGGGGAGGGGAGAATTAGGAGAAACGTGGGGAGGGAGGGTGTTCATCTTCCTACTGTTGAAGAATAGGGTTTGAATTAATTTTATATAGATCCTAACGAGCAGGGAGATCCCAGCTGATATAAGCAAGAAAAACACTGCAACTGCCTGCGGGCATTTCTGCCTAGTAGGCAAATTGTCATTTTTCTCTAGGTTTCTCTTTGTTTAGGAAAATGCCCTTGGGGGCAAAAGGTGAATTGCTCCCCACATTTAAGTGGGAAGAATTTGCAGTTTCCAAGGTGGGGCTGAAGAGGAGGGATGGAGGGGCTGGGAGCTAGGATAAGATGGAAGAAGGGGTCCTCAGAGGACATGGGGGAGGGGAGGGAGAGACTCTCAAGGAGCATTTAAGAAAGAGCTAAAAGTCAAGGCTTCCGGTGGTCGATACATTTGAGAGGATCTCAGGAAGAGGAGATCTAATAACATTCACTTTTATTCATTTGCTCAGCTCTGGTATTTAATGCCTGCCTTCCTTACCCTATCCCCTACTCCTCATCCCCCATCATCCCTAAATTTCTTTTAAAACTCAGCTATTTCTTATATACGGCCTTTGTTTGGGTGTAGATTTGGGAAAAATTAAAATTCCCTGAGTCTGTCCTTGCTATCCTGTCTGTTCCCACCCATTGCCAGCCAGCAGGATCTTAACATTCGAGTCAGCCCCTGTCCCTCCTCAGCTTGCTACTCTCTCTGGCTCCCCACATCACTCAGAGTGACTTGAGTTACCTCAGAGTTCAAGGTCCTGTGCCACCTGATGCACCCTTCCTTACCCCTCTGTCCTCATCTCCCAAACCCTCTTCACTCACTCTGCTCCAGCCACACTGGCCTGTGCCATGTACGGGGACACTCCAGCTCACTCCTGCCTCAGGGCCTTTGCACTGTTCGGTCTGCTGGAACATTCTTCTCTCAGCCCCCTCTCTTGTTCCCTCACCTCTTTCAAGTGTTTGCTCAAAAGACACCTTCCTGAGCACCCTAGTTAATACCACAAATTCTTGGGGAGGCCAAGGTGGGAGTATCATTTGAGGCCAGGAGTTGGAGACCAGGCTGGGCCACACAGTGAGGCCTTGTCTCTTCAAAAAAATAAAAAAGATTAGCCAGGCATGGTGGTGCACACCTATAGTCCTAGCTACTGGGGAGGCTGAGCTAGGAGGATCACTTGAGCCCTGGAGTTGGAGGTTGCAGTGAGCTATGATCGTGCCATTGCACTCCAGTCTGGGCAACAGAGTGAGACCTTGTTTCCAAAAAATCAAAAAAATACTGCAACATATAGCTCCTTCCCAGGTCTCCCAGACTCGTTCACCCTGCCCTATTTTTACCCATATTCCTTATCTTGTAGTAACGTACTACAAAATGTGTTTATTTATTCAGTTTATCGTCTATCTCCCTCTGCTGGAATTTAAGTCCCACAAGGGCAGGGCCCTGGCCAGTCTGGTTCACCACTGTATCTACATTAAGCACACATTAGATGCTTAATAAAAAGTGGTTAAATGAATGAATTCAGGCTGATTCAAGGCAGGCATTCTGTGGGCCAGGCACTGGGGGTGAGGTAAGATTTCATTAATATGGAAAAGATGCCAAGAGGTTTTGCTCCATAGAAAAAATCAAGATGAGAACAGTATGTACTTTCAGTTTGGAATGTATAAAGATGTGTGCGAATGCATTCATGTTTTAATTGATCTGAAAGAAATAAAAAATACTGCTTACTTTAGGGAAAGGGGACTCATTGTTTCCTGTTTCGCCCCTGCTGTGTCAGTGAGAAATTGGACCTCTCATGGAATGGGCTCCCAGAAGTGGCTGGGAGGAGAAGCTGAGTTTATTTCCTTTTAGGAGGCGCATTTCCTTTCTCTTCCTGTGGGGTTGCTTGCCCTCAGTGGTAGGGGAAGTCCACTTTGGCATGAGAGCCAGCCAAAGCCATGGGATGCTGCCAATTTCCTTGTACCTCACTGTAAGGATGGAATTTTCTAGTACTGGCCACTGTGATAATAACTAGCCACAAGTGGCTATTTGCATTTAAATTTTACTTTAAAAAATCTGGTTCCTTGGTTATACCAACCACGTTTCAAGTGATCAGTAGCTGGCGGCTACCATATCGGACTGCACAAGTCTAGAACATTTCCATCATCACAGCAATGTTCTATTGGAGACACCTATCTATCTGTTGGAGAGTGCTACTCTAGGCACACACGTGTGTTTCCCAGACTAGAATGGAAGCTCCAGGGACTTTGATTTGTTCACTGCTATAGCCCCA
Organism: Avahi laniger; assembly: GCA_963575035.1. Lineage (NCBI taxonomy): Eukaryota > Metazoa > Chordata > Mammalia > Primates > Indriidae > Avahi > Avahi laniger. Next base: position 39,241 of record CAUYSK010014634.1, on the reverse strand, counting down.
GTGCCTAGCCCAGTGCCTGGTGCAAGAAGACCTTAATAAATATTGAATGAATGAATGAATGAGTGAATGCCTTTTAACTTTCATATTGTTAGGAGTTATCTTGTCAGGGAGATCATGGTGCATTATTTGTTTTCTTCTTTGTCCCTCTCTAGAGTAAATATACATAAATATGTAAAAATATTATATACAGATATAGAGATAGATAGATGGATCGATAGATTCCAAGAAAAGAGACTGGAGAAATATTCTGGGCGCGGTGGCACATACCCATAGTCCCAGCTACTCTGGAAGGCTTAAGTGGGAGGATCCCTTGAGCTCAGAAGTTCAAGACCAGTCTGGGCAACATAACAAGACCCCACCATGTCTTTAAAAAAAATTTTTTTAAAGAGATGAAAAATACTGATATAGGAAATTTTCCAACATAAATGATCCAAACACATCATCCTATAGTGAAGTTCATAGTCAACAACCCTAATCTCATGACTTCATAGGCCTACCATTTCCAGAGTTTTAGACCCCCACTTCCAAATATGAACAGACCACCAAGGATTATTGGACATCAGATAAAGCCTCTAAAAAGAAAGACACAAAATGAACAAATGGAGGGAGGAGGGAGACTCGGAGGAAACTGAGATTGCAAAGAGCAGAAAATGTAAAAAAAACCCAAGACAATTAGCATTAATATCATCAGAGAAAGAAGACAACTTTGAACCGTGAATAAGCTACCACAAATTAGGATGCTATGAAATTTATAAATACTATAAAAATTCAGAGACCAAAATAAGAGTCCTTAGAAATTAAAAATATACTAGCAGAAATGAAAAGCTTAATAAAGGAGTGGAAGAAAAATTAAAATCTGTCAGGAAGTAGAGCAGAAAGATAAAGAGATGGAAAAATAGAGAATAAAAGAAATAATCAGCCATACATGGTGGCTCATGCCTGTAATCCCAGTGCTTTGGGAGGCCAAGGTGGCAGGATTGCTCGAGTCCAGAAGTTTGAAACCAGTGAGGCAACATAGTAAGACCCCCATCTAAAAAAATATATATTTTTTAAAAAGATTAGCTGGTTGTGGTGGCACACGCCTGTAGTCCCAGCTACTCAGGAGGCTGAGGCAGGAGGATCGCCTGAGCCCAGGAATTGGAGGCTGCAGTGAGCTATGATGATGCCACTGCACTCCAGCCTGGGTGACTGAGCAAGACCCTGTCTCTAAAAAAATATATAAATAAAATAAAAAAAGAACTAATCCAGGAAGTCAGATATCAAAGTATTATGAGTTCCAGAAAGAAAGAGAAATGAAGGCAAGAGGGAAATTGTATATGAAAGAATTCAAGAAAATTCAAGAATTTTTTTTTTCTCAGTACAAATGACATGAGGATACAACTGAAAGGCCCAGCAGTGAAAACAGATCAAGGCCTGTTGCTGATGAATGTTAGTCCACTGAGGACAAGGAAAAGAAAGAACGGGTCACATACAAAGGCACAGAAATCAGAATGATCTTGGATTTTTGTACTGTAGCACTGGACGTTAGACAACAATGGAGTGATGCTTCCTAATTCTAAAGGAAAATAATCTCTAATCCAGAATCCCATACCCAGCCAGACTGTCCATCAAGCATGAAGACAGAATAAAGACTTTTCAGATTTGCAGTGTCTCCAAAAATATGCCTCTTATGTGCTTTTTGTCAGGAAGCTCAAAAGAACAAGGGAGTAAAAACCCAGAAAGAGTTCGAATTTGTGATACAACGGGATCCAAACCAGGACAGAGGTGGAGGGATGATGGTGAACAGTGACCCCAGCGTGGCAGCCGTGCACCAGACTGGGCCAGGCCAGACGGCCATAAGAGCAACTTCTTCGATAAGATGAAATTAATAGGGTATCTGATGCTTCCGAACATACTAAGAAGAGACTCACATAGTTAACAGAGAATTTGAGTTTGAATTAGGTAAGCACAAAGAAAACTCAGCCACTAAGCAACTGGAAGAAAAAAAAAAAAGGACAATTATTAACTCCAGGAAAAACAAAGAATTGTGTAGGAGAGGAAAGTAATCCTGGTTTACTACTGTGGCAGCTGCGAGAGCATTTCCATAGTCATAACATGTAAACACTGAATATTCATCTAGTCAGAGTCACAATGTGGGAGGCCGGCTCAATTTAAATAAGAGTATGAGTATGTCTTCCATAGTGAAAAGTGGATGGAAAATGCCTAAAATTGAAAAATCAAGAGGTAGCCCTACAAACATGGTATTTAGAGACAGGAAGCTAAAGAGCCTAATGATAGAATCCATGAGGCCAAAGCAGATTCTTCGGTGTGGGAGAAGTGGAGGGTAGGCAGATGGGAGACTGTTGTTTTTCATTCAAAGTAAAACTCTTGGATTTGACCCTCCAAACTGTGTGGATGGATAACTGATAAGAATAGAATGAAAAGTTTGAAAAAATATAAAAAGGGATAGTAGGGAAAAAGAATTCCTGCAGAAGCAGGACATCAGAGCAAGAGGTGACAATGAAAAACACAGGGGTGTCCTTTGTGAATCCAGGAAGCTTCCGAGGAGAGGCGAGGGGAGTGATTCTAGGTTTCTCACTGCACGTGTGAGGCAGTGTAGCCTGGTGGCTGAGAGCCGGAGCTCCAGAGTCACACTGCCTGGGTGCTGATCCCAGCTCTGCCACGTGGCTGCTGTGGGCATCTTGCCCTGCTTCAGTTTCTGCTAACAGTCACCTAAAATGGTTATGAAGTGTTACGGGTTGAATTGTGTCCCCTCCCAAGTTCCCAAAGTGAAGCCTGAGCCACCAGTACTTTAGAATGTGACCTTATTTGTAGATAGGGCCTCTCCAGAGGTAATCAAGTTAAAATGAGGTCATGAGGGTGGGCCCCAATCCAATATGACAGGTGTCTTTATAGAAATGGGAAGTTTGGGCCGAGACATGCACAGAGGGAAGACGTGAAGAGACTCAGGGAGAAGATGGCCACGTACGAGCCAAGCAGGGCAAGGCCTGAACAGATTCTTCCCTTATAGCCCTCAGAAGGTGCCAAGAGGACTTCTAGTCTCCAGGAATATAAGACGAAATATTAACTTGATTAATTTTTTGCAAACTAATTATGAACTTAAATGAGTTAGAACAGAACTTGATATAAAATAAACACTATAGTAAATTAAAAAGATATGGGAGTGATATCAAGCCTTGGCGTGGATATAGAACAAGTAGAACTCTCTTGTTCTACTGACAAGAGTGTAAATTGATACTGAAACCTTGGAAGATGCCTGGACGTATCTATTACAACTAAGCACACCTTCCCCTATGACCTGGCAGTTCCACCCAGGGGAATACACCCAAGAAAAATGAATGCATATGTCCCTTAAACACTTGATGTTCCTTAAACACATGATGGCCAAACACTGGCAACAATCCAAATATCCAGCAGTAGAAGGAAAGAATATGGTATAGTCATATAACGGTATAGTCAATGGTATTCCTCAATGAACAGTCTGGTGATATTAAATAACACCGAGCAAAATAAGCCAGGCACAAAGGATATTATATACACTGTTCGATTCTGTTAAGAGGACGTTTATAATCGGGCAAAACTAATTTATGGTGATATTCTGTGGTGAACAGAGGGGCAGAGGGGAGCTTCCTGGGGAATTGGGAAATTGTCCATACTTTAATCTGGGTGTGGTCACAAGAATGTGTATTCATGTATAAAATAAGCAGTGACTTGCACATTTTTTTGTAACTCACAGCACCTCACTGTATGTATGTTATATCTCAATAAAAAAAGATGAAAAAAATCTATAAAAAGACATGGGATGAGTCCTCAAGCTATTTTTACTTATTAAAAGCTGGGGATGTGGCTGACATTTGTGTGGGGAAAAAAATGCAGGTATCCTTCTTTCTCTGAACTCACAGAGGGCAGAGATTTGGGCTCATTTTGTGAGATGGGGCTGGTCTCTTGCTAGTCACATTCTCACAGTGTGGTATCCAAAACTCAGGAAGCAAGTAGATTCAGAAAGTGGGGTCTCCCTGAATTTTCGAATTCGTGCTCTGTGAGCAAAAGCACCAAACAGACTGGGAGTGCGAGGTATACCTGTAGAAGCAAAAGAGGAAGGCAATTCTGTTTGCAGCCATCCCTGCATTCTGAGGGAGGGTGAAGTAGTGAAGTAGAGATGGGCAGAGCCTGGGAAAGGGACCCCTCGCCCCGCATGCTACTTCGTGGGAGAAAGAGAGAGAGAGAAAGAGAGCGAGGAGGAGGAAGAAAGAAGAAGAAGAAGAAGAAGAGAAGAAGAAGAAGAAGAAGAAAGGAGGAGAAGGAGGAGAAGGAGGAGAAGGAGGAGAAGAAGAAGAAGAAGAAGAAGATCTGGAATTCCCAGGGGCCTTCCTGGAGGGAGGGACTGGGGAGAAAAAATAGAAGAAGGGGGAATGCGGAGCGATGAGTCAGCTGGCTGGCTGGGGAGAATACTGGGGTGAGTAAGGAAGTGAAAAAGTCCCAGGGGTGTAGGCGGGTGGCCAGAGCCCTTTTATGTTTTCCGTTCATAATGTTCACTATGAAACTTTTTGCTTTTGGGTGATACAGACCTAGACTGTCCAATGTGGCAGCTACATGTCACTGGGGCTGTGGAGCACTGGAAATGTGGCGACTCTGAACTGGGGTGTGCTGTGAGTGTAAAATGCACACCAGATTTCAGAGACTGAATGTGGAAAAAGATTACTGCAATGGTCTCAACCGTGTTTATACTCACTACTTGTCAAAATAATATTTTGGACATATTGGATTAAGTCAAAGTAAAATATATTATTAAAATTAATTTCATCCGCTTCTTAGCTCTTCTCATGTTGCATTCTGTTGGACAGCACTGGCAGATGCCACCCTTGGCGTTCCTAGTCTCAGTCCACACACACACACACAAACACACACTCCACCCCTCCATGTCCTCCAGTGCTGGTTCCTAGGCTCTGGAGCTGCAAAGACACACTTGGGCCAGTGAGATGGCCCAGAAGGTGAATTAAATTCTGCAAAAAGGAGCCAGAAGCCAGGGTGACCCCAAGAAGCCCAGGAATTTGCAGAATTTTCAGGAATGGGGGTTGGAGCCAGTGTCATCTAGAGTCTAAGGGCAGGGAGACCCTGGATGACATCTGGGGGTGGAGGAAAGCAAAGAAAGGGATGAGGATGGGGAAGAAATACAGGTAAGAAGAAGAGGAGGAGGAAGAAGAGAAGGAGGGAAAAGGTCAAGAGGGGAAGGAAAATAACAACAAAAAAAGACAAAAAGAGAGCTCTAGATTTACACTGTCCAATGTGACAGCTACAAGCCACATGAGGTTATTCAGCACTTGTCGCCCCCCCGCAAAAAAAAAGTACCAATAAAAAAGTAAAACCTCTTCTATATTGATTACGTGTCGAAACAACATTTTGTAAATATTCGAGTACCTAAGCAGATTTTGAAAATTAATATGACCTGTTCCTTTCCTGTGGCGACTAGAATATCGGAAATGACATATGCGGTTCCCTAGCTCTGCTCTAGAAAAAAGGCGGGATGTCAATCACTGACATCAAGGAAGGAGAGGGAGAGATCTTAACTTTAACAATAAACAGTGTTACGCAAACAAATCGTTTAATGACAGGGGAAAGGAGAATTTGGGGTGGGGGAGCCCTGGGAAGTGAGCTGAGCGGCCCATCAGGCTTCGGGGCTGAAGAAAGGGCAGGAGGCCGGTGGAGTAAGAGAGTTCTGGAAACGAACGCGCCGGCAGGAGCCCTTCAGCCGGGTGAACCACGTGACCAGGTTCCACCCTGGCCGCTGCTGATTGGCCCTGGCGAGGACACCTGACCCCGGCCGGACCAATAGAATTCTATGTGGGGACGTGAGGTTGAACCCGTTTCCAGAGCCACGTGATGAACGGGAGGGACTGCGGACCGCTGTTATGGAGGCGGAACTTAAAGCTCAGGAGCTGGACTGACTGACCCCAGGATCCACAGGAAGCAAGGGCTGTAGCTCCCCTTCGAACCCGGGATCATGTGGTTCTAAAACCACTGCTGTTAGACACCCCCAGGACACTGTTAGGCGCTCCCAGGCCACGGGGTCCCCAGAACCCCCGGCATTCCATGTGGACGGACATGCAGGACAACGTTCTCCAGAGAAAAGGGAAGCAGATGGGACGCAAGTTGGAAGCAAGCAGAGCTGGAGGGAAAAGCAGGCCAGGGAGAAACTCCCTGTGGCGAGATGCTTAAGTTCGGAGACACTGTAAGGGATGGTATTGGTAACATCTGTGTCCCCCCGCCCCCACTGGAATGGAAGCTTCAAGTAAACGGGGACTTTGGCACGGAGCCTAACACATCAAAGGCACTGGATAAATACTTGAAAGCATGAACGAATGGATGAATGTAAAATGTAAAAAAATTTTTTCTGTTCTTTGCTGTATCCTAACACCTCTGTGATTCTTCAAATTCAGTACCCACCTTGGACCTCGGCCAATGAGTTGCTGTTCTGGGCCCCGTTTTTTGAGACCTGCCTCCCACTTTCTGCAAGGAGAGGGGTTGCTGGGGCGAAGGGGTTGTGCCCACCCAAAATCCACACCTCCCTTGGAGGTTATGCTCTGGGAATCTGTGGTGGACAGAATAATGGCCCCCATCAAAGACATCCATACCCTAATACCTGGAACCTGGGAATATGTGACCGTAGATCACAAAAGAGACTCTGCAGATGTGATGTAAATTAAGGATCTTGAGATGGGAGATGATCCTGGATTATCTGGGTGGGCCCAGTGTCATCACAAGCTTCCTTATAAGAGGGAGGCAGGAGGGTCAGTGAGAGATGTGTCCATGGAAGGAGAGGCTGGAGGAATTTGGGACCGTGAGCCAAAGAATGTGGGCACCCTCTAGAAGCTGGGAAAAGTGAGGAAGCGGATTCAGGTGGAAAGACAAGGAGTCAGGTTCTCTCATGGAACCCTGATTCTTAACTTGACCTTAATAGCCTTTCACGTTGTTAAGAAAGTGTATCTGTCAAGGCAGGAGGACTCAATAAATTGAATGGGCTGCTGGCTTGATCTACAGAGTTTAAATAGTTACATATATTTGATATGACAGCCTCCATTTGTACTCTTGCACCAGGCCCTGCAAAGGTTTGCCTCCCAAAGCCTCAGTTAAAAAAGACAAGTGTGTGACAAAAGCCACCTGGTGTTAATGGTGTGTCAAGGGGGAGGGTAAAGGAGGAAGAGGCAATTCCATGAAGGGACTGAGGTAGGGCAGAGAGAGCAGCAGTTACCGGAGACGAGATAAAGAAGAGGTGACTGATGAGGAAGTGCTGAAGTCCTCAGTATCAGAAATGAGAGGCTTGCAGGGAACCGCACAGGGAGGACACACAGAGACAAGGTGTGATACTCGAAAATTGGGAGAGAGAGAGAACGGAGCACCAGAGAAGGAAAAGGTGCAGGAGAGAACTTGCTAGGTGGCAAAATACAAACTCCAGGAGGGCAAGTGTCCTCTGACAGATGGCATGGCTGCCACGTCTGCATTTACACCCTCCTCCTTTGCCATCTTCTACAAGAGAGGCCAGAAGGCTAACATACTCAATTTCCCAGCCTCCTTTGCAACTAGGAGTGGCCATCCGACACATTCTGAGAAATAGCCAGAAGTCTGGGAAGGCGTACTTTCTCCAATAAAAAGCCCAAGACTTCTTTCCTCCCCTCTCTTGCCTGGAACTAAGATGTGCTTCACAGAGGGGCAGCCACTTTCTTGTGACCACGAGGCAACCAAAATGAGTGTGAAGGTCTAAGCTGCAAGTATGGTGCAACAAAAATGTGGAAAAGACATTTGGATTGTTAATGGTATCTTTTTTGGTTTTTTTTGAGACAGGGGTCTTAGTCTGTCACCCAGGCTGGAGTGCAGTGGCACAACTAAGTTCAAGGTTCACTGCAACCTTGAACTCCCGGGCTCAAGAGATCCTCCTGCGTCAACCTCCCAAGTAGCTAGGATTATTGGCATGAGCCACTGTACCTGGCTAATTAAAAAAAATGTTTTTGTAGAGACCAGGTCTTGCTATGTTGCCCAGGCCGATCTCGAACTCCTTGCCTCAAGCAATCCTTGTGCCTGGGCCTCCCAAAATGCTGGGATTGCAGGTGAGAGCCACCACACCGGCCTCTTAATGGTAACTTCAAACTATCATGCCAGCACTGGACTTCTTACTTGAGAGAGAAAGAAACCTCTGTCTGTTTAAGCACTCTGAACTGATCGAGGAAACTCATTTGTTATCCAGTGCAGGAACTGTACCTGGCACAAAGTTGGTGCTTTTTAAAAATTTCTAAATAAATGAATGACTTTCACATTTCCACAAAGCCTAGCTTTACTTTCTGCTGCTGGTTCTGACGGACTCCCTGTATCCTTCTGCCCCATCCATTTTACCTAAACCGGATTGAATAGACTCCTTTTCTTGTAGCCCAATAATTCTAATAGAGACAGAGGGATAACAAAGACCTGGTCAGGACTAGCTACTTGGGGGGTGAGCAGAGGGTGGGCCTTGGGGCAGGTGATCTAGATGACATGATGGCCTCCACACTGGTCCCACTTACATCCCCCTCCACATGGCAGCCACAGGGCATTTAAAAACAGAAATCAGATCACACCCTTCACTACTTAAAGCCTCCCCTCCCCGTGAGCCACTGCTCTTAGAATAAAGTCCCCTGACTGCGGCCTCAGGGGTTATGCCGCAAGTCCTCCCCTCCTCTACCCTCTCACCTCAGCTTTCTTTCCTTCAGCCACACCCACCTCTGCTATTCCTCCAATAACCAACACCACACCTGCCTGAGGCCCTTTGCACACCCTGTTCCCTCTGCCTGCAAAGCTTTCTCCATAAATCTACCAGGCTAGCTCCCTCAGCTCTTTCAGGGCTCTGCTCAGTGTCACTTCCTTCAAGAAGCCCACCCTGAACACTCTGGCGAAAATATCCCAGCCCAGCCACGCTCTAGCTCACCATCACTTTCTGAAATGGTCTTGCTGATTTTTCTGTTTTCATGTTTATGTTGTTCATTTCCCGCCTCTGGACCCTAAGCCCCCTGAGGTCAGGAGTTGTGGTCTATTTGTTCACTGCCTGGGATAAAGCAGAGATAAGAAAATAAATGCTTTCTCTCTCTGTCTTTTTTTTTTTTTCCTTAGAGACAGAGTCTCACTCTGCTGCCCAGGCTGGAGTGCAGTGGCGCAGTCGCAGCTCACAGTAACCTTGAACTCTTGGGCTCAAGGGATCCTCTGCCTCAGCCTCCCGAATAGCTTGGCCTCCCAAAATGCTGGGATTACAGGCATGAATCATCCCACTCGCCCTTTTCTTTTTTGTTTTTAAAATCTTTCCCTTGCCTCAGCCTATTTGGATGTGCATATGGTTCACCATAGAACAAATATCCCGAATTGTAATTCCTTGCAATAAACTCTGGTTTGGAGAAGAAAAAAAAAGAAAGAAAAGAAAAGAAATGCATGGTGAGGGACTAAATAAATGACAGCGTTCTCGTGCTTAGCTTTGTTGTAATCTTGGGCTGCGCTTTGGGGACCTGAACTTAACTTTAACCCTATGATTTGGGAAACTGATGTTAAAAAAATAAGAAACAACATAATCCTAGTATTCATTCCAGTGAGTTCAGGTGCAAGCATAATGAGAATGAAAATAATAATGTCAGCAAACACCCACAGTGTGTCAGGCACTGTTCTAAGTGTTTTGCATGGATTAAACAGTTTAATTCTTATAATGACCTTGTGATCATTATAATGGGGATGCTCTTGTTATCCACATTTTACAGACAAGAAACAGAGGTTCAGAGTTGTTGAGTAACTTGCTCAAGATCACAAAGCGAAGAAGGGGCAGAGCCAGGATTTGAGCACTGGCAGTTTGGACCCAGAATCTGTAACTACTGCATCCCTGAAAACATCACAGGGACCCTACTTCTAGAAGGGGGAGTCCACTCCCACCCTCAGTGACCTCTGCCCTCCAAGCTGATCCACCCTGGGCTGACCTCTGGGGCTGATGACGAACCCTGACCTCTCACCACCTTTGAGCATCCTGAGGACCCCCAGCAGGCCCCCAGCCCCAGCCCCAAGTCTGCGCTGACCCTGCCTTGAGCTGAGTGAGCGCTTCCTCTACGCGGGGCTGGTTGTAGCGCACCATGTAGCTGTGCATGTCGGGATAGTTGCTGCGGATATTTTTCTCCGTGGACCCATTGGGCACAGTCCCAAACTTCAGGGGCGGGTACTGCTCCTGGGGCCGCTGGAACTGGGGCAGAATGGGGAGTTATTAGGGCACCCTCCCCGCGGACATCCTGACCCAAATGCCCCATTCTGGGGACACCCGCCATCTGACAGGCACCCCAGTCCCACATATGCTTCTCAGATTTGCTCGCCACAGTAGGAAACACCTTTCTACTCCCACCCAGCACACACAGCTGCAGACAGGTATCCGAAAGGTTACGAGAAGACTCTTAGAGGCCGCCGATGTGCCACACGTTAAACCTTAACTTGCTGGATCTTGGGAGGTCCCTGGCGCAGGGGCTGGCATGGCAGGGGTTGGGGGCAGTTGCCATTTACCGATCCATTCAGAAATAGCTAACTATTTTAACAACAGAAGTAGCAGACGGGTGTGTGCTGCCTCAGTGTCAGGGGCAAAATTTCATAAAACCGTTCTCACTCTTACTACCTAAGATGCAGCCAACATATTTCCTATTCTATTCCACTCCATTCTACTCAAAAAATATGGTTATTGCAACCCATCAAATTGATTTCTCAACCCTATACCTGGTGAGTTAACCACTTTAGCCTCCAACTGAACAAACCGAGATTGCGGTGAGGTGAGTACAGACCTGGAGAGTGGGCATTTAAAGCAATGTGACAGAATCGTTTTATGTCTGTCGAATCTAATAAATAAAAATTTGGGTTTGACTTTTGTATGTCTTGGTTTTGAATCTTATTTTACTTTTTTAGTATTCATTTCTGTTGTCCTTTACAAAAGCATTGGCTTCCAATGAATTAGAAATTTCAAACATTAGTCCTTCATCACAGTTTGAGTGAGAGAAGCACTCGTCAAGAATATCCCATTTGGCAGGACTGCCCCTAGAACATTTGGGGACACCATGTTCCCCTAGTACTATTTAAATAGTTCACGGTGAAACATATCCTTTCTCCTTCTAGAACATTCCATTCTACCATTCTGGAATTCTTGTGAAGAGACTTTCTGTCCGCCCCCCCAGGAATCCCCTCTGACCTGCCATATATCGATCTCTGTGACATCCAACCCTAGCTGTCCCCCAGCCCCCACACACACCTTGCGGTCACTGAGCCCAGACACGGTGTCTACATACTCCTCCTGGATCATGAAGGCGGCCAGGTTCGCTGTGTAGCTGGCGAGGAAGATGACGGCAAAGAAGGCCCACACCAGCACCATGATTTTGCTGGTGGTTCCCCGGGGGTTCTCCACAGGCACCGAGTTATTGAACACCAGGGCCCAGAGCAGCCAGATGGATTTCCCAATGGTGAAGGTTGAGCCTCCAGGGCCTGCAGGGGGCCAGGACAGGGAGATGGACCCGAAATCCCTTCTGCTCAAGGAGGGAGCAGGAAGAACTACAATTCCCAGTGGTCCCTGAGGCCCCTGCCACCTTAAGAGATCATAGCTCCACCCCAGGGGCTGCTGGGAAATGCAGTTCTATCTGTGGCCCAGGCTCTCTTAGGTAGTAGGGTGATGTTGAGGAAGGGGACTCACGCTTGCCCGTGGCCAGACTGCGGTTGTAGCCCACGGGACTGAGGTACTCAAAGATGAAAACAGTGACGGCGACCACGGTGAGGCACATGACGAACATCATCACCCACACGGCAGGGCTGTAGGGCTCTGGGTGGGGACAAGGGGGGGTGGTGTGTGGTCATAGCTCAGTCAAGCGAAGGATTGGGGCGACCAAAGATGTGTGAATGAAGCGCAGCCGGATCTGGCCCGTCCTGTCTGTGCATTTCCGTGGTTCCCATCTCCGAGACAGCACTGTTTGCCCACCCAGCACCCTGGGAGGCAATGTCTCTCAAAGCGTGCCATCACAGCCATTTCTGTGGTTTCCATGACCAAATATAAACTGTCTCCTCAAAGTTTCCTGAGCCCCAAACCCGAGGCTCCACCTCCCCTGGCCATCCCTCTAGGCCATTCGTCATGTTCCAGGCTGAGCCCAGACCAGCTCCTAGGCCCCCCCTTTTGGGACCCCCACCATCCACTCGGGCACAGGCCCAAACTCCATTTGCCGGTCTCACTCACTCCGTCTCTTTCACCTGCCACAGCTTGTCAGTCCCCAGCCCCATGCTCCTGTCCCGATGCTACGTGGGCCTGTCCTCTCCATTATCACTGCCAGTCTCCTCCCCTGACCATCCCCCAGCCTCTCGACTCCTGTCTCTCCCTGCCAGCCATTCCTCACACAGCCCAGAGATGACCCCGCCCCACCTCCCAGGGCTCCCAAGCACCCCCAGGACAAAGTCCCTGCCACTCCGCCTTGTCCCATTCTCCTCTCTGGCCTGATCACTCTCCCAAGCGTCCATGCTTTAACCACTGGAACTCACAGCTGACCCGGTGAGCCAAACCCTCTCTGCCTTGTCTCCTCAGCTCTCCTGCCAGAGATGCCACCCTGACCTGCCCATCAGACAACCTCTCTATTCATGTGTCCCCTCCTCACATTCAATAACTGGGTGTCGCCTCTGGGAGCTCACTGACAATAAACCCAAATCACCATTTCCTTGAGATTCGTACCAGGTGATTCAACCTCCCAGGGCCAAGTATGAGCTGCCAGGACTGCGTCTGTCACAGCAAGGTCCTCACCCTCGACTGTCACTGCGGCATCTGGGGTCATGCCTGTCACCTCTGCTGGGCGACGTGGTGGGGCATAAACAAGACCTTGTCACTCCCCTGCTATGTGCCGCCTGAGAGCAGGGACCCCACGTGGTGCTTCTCAGTGGGTCCTGCAGAGACCTTGGCGCACAGAGGAGGCCACGGGAGGCATTGTGGAGAGAAATATATACAGAACACAGAAAGAACAAAAGGAAGGATGTCTCTTCTTCCAGCCCCTCCCACCTCCCAGGACCTTCAGAGAGCAAGCAGGAACTGATGTGAACTGTCGCCCTTGGCCTAATGCACACTTCTGTCTTCTCCGGGTCAGGACCTCTACCCAATCCACGTTGAAGACACCAGCCCATATGGTGGCAGCTTCCTACCCATACCCTGAGTCTGTCTACTTGTCTCACCCCCACTGCCACCTTCCTATTGCACGCCCCATCCTTTCTCTGGCATGGACCCCTGCAGTAGCCTCCTCACGAGCCTGCTGCTTCCACAGAGACACCGTAAATCTGAGCATCTATCCCCATGCCAGCTTCCGCAGTAAAAGCCTCACCTCTGCAACAGGAGTAAAACCCAAACCTCCTGCCGCTGTGTCCAAGGCCCTGCAAGATCTGCCCTCACTCCCCCTCAGATCATGCAGGCTTCCGGCTGCTTCACACTCCGCACACGGCCCTGCCTTGGCCCTGCGCCCTTGCTGTTCCCTCTGCCTGGAATGCTTTTCCCTCCTCACAGGGCCTCTCCCGCCCACCCACACCGGCACCAGCCTTATTCCTGTCTAGCTCTTCACCCTGGCTCAGTTCCTCACGCTATTTATCAACACCTGAGTGATCTTGTCCACGCATCTCTTTAAGGGTTTATTTCCTGTTCCCACCATGAGGCTGAGAGCTCCTGGATGGCAGGAATTTGTGTCTGCCTCATTCACCTGTGTTCCCAGCATGGAGCCCAGGGCCTGGCACTAGTAGGTGCCTAATAAACACTGATGGGTGACTTGGGCGCTTGCAATGTGCCGGTACTGTGCTAATCTATTCTCTTCATCTCATACCTAGGTACAGACACTTGGGTTTTGTGGGGCCTGAGGCTTACGCAATTCAGAGGGCTTTCTTTAAGAAAAAAGAACACATTATGAATACAAAACCAGGTGCAAGGCAGTGAAAGAGAAGGCTTCTGAGCTCAATCTTCCATCTTACAAATAAGGAAACTGAGGCTCAGAAGTGATGTCACTTCACTGGAGTAAAACGGCAGTACAGATGGTACCAGGATTTGAACCCAGGTTTCCTGACCCCAGGGCCTGCATGGTTGGGGGCACCTGCTCCAGCTTTCCCTAGGTCTGGCTCCCTGTCCTAGGGTCCCAGCTCACCCAGGAAGGCCGAGGGGGACACGGTGCCATTGCTGCGCGCCACCATGACGCTGATGCCCGTCTCTACGAAAGGAACAGAGAAGTCCACGATCTCGGAGCGCTCCTCGTTGATGGTGAGAGAGCCAATGGCCATGTCCGCACGCTGGTAGAACACCTGGGGTGGGGGCGAGGAGTGGGTGAGGGGACTGGATCAGGCGGGCAAAGACCAGCCCCGGGAGGAGGCCAGTGACAGGGTGAGAGAGAGGGACCTTTTTAGCCATGCCACCCTGAATGCCCCAATCTCATCCGATGTCCCAAGCTAAGCAGGGTCTGGCTAGGTTAGTACTTGGGTGGGAAAGGGCTAAGAGGGAGGGCAGGGTGAATGAGGAGGGGACCCAGAGTGGGGCAGGGAAACGTGGAGGGGGGAGACGGGGAGCAGGATTGGGAAGAGGCAGCCCCCATCCCTTCCAGACTCAGGCCCTTGGCCCAAGGCGTGTCCCTCTCGCACCGCCCCAGGCCCCGCTCCGCCTCCCCTCCCCCGCCCCCAGCCAGGCGTTCCCTGCCTCTGGCCACGGCCCCGGCCCCAGGGTGCCTGCTTCTAGGCCTCCGCCCCGAAGGTCCGCCTCCCCCACCCTGTGCCCGCCTCACCTCGCCGATCATGCCGTTCCAGACGCCGTCGATCTTCTTCCCGTGCTTGCCGTTGGTGACCAGGTAGAGGTCGTAGCTGAAGCCGATCGTGTGCGCCAGCCGCTTCAGAATGTCGATGCAGAAGCCCTTGCAACACCGCTTCTCCGGGCGAGGGGCATCCAGGGGAGGGCTGCGGGAGCGACCAGGCTTGGGGAGTTTGGGGACCCCTCCCTTAGACTCTCCCTTGAGACAAAGGTGTGGAGGAAGGGACAGGCAGCAGCTAAAACTAGGGTTAGCCCTTTCTGGGGAAACTGAGGCCCAAAGGAGTTATGTGCGCCAAGCTGGAGGGCTTTGTGGGCCCTGGGTCCCAAGGGAGGAGAGGGATGGGGGCAAGGACTACTGCACTTCAAGGGAGGAGGGTTTTGAAGCTGGAACTCCTGGATCCTGGGCTGTCACCTGTGGGTCCGGTTCAGCTGGGTCCGGCAGGGGACAGAGTCTCGGATGCAAGTGCCACTGATGGGGTCTGCAGGCTCCACAATGACAAAGGGCCTCTCCTCGAGCGTGGCCACTGTGAGGTGCTGCGTGTCATCCACTGGCTGTAGGAAGCGACCATAGCGGGACCAGAGCGGGTACTTGAGGCGGAGAGTCTTCTGCTCCCAGCTGCCCACCTTGGCCAAAGAGAAGGAGAGTCAGTTTTCCTGGGGGGACCGTCCAGTGTGTCCTGGCCTCCATGTCCCTCCTCCCTCAGACCTAGGAGTGTAGGCACCATCTCCCCCCAGGACCCAGGAACCCCTCCCTCCTTCACACTTGTCTTTCCCCAGGACCCAGAAGTCTAGGCTCCCAGCCCCCTCGTCCCTCAGACTCCAGGACCTCAGGCCCCTCCTTCGCCAGGACCCAGGAGCCCAGGCCGTCTCCCATGGCTGAAGTCTGGGCTACCACTCACCACCTCCCACGTCCTGTCTCTGGTGAGGGAGATGACCACCAGGGAGGGGTTCACCAGGAAGCCATCCTCATTGAAGGAGTAATCCCGGTTATCCCAGGTAATGTTCATGAAGTACCTGCCCAGGAGGAAGGGAGGGGGACATGTGGGGACACGTGAGCTGGACCTTGGCTGCTGAAGGCTTAGAAAGTCCCCTTTCTACTGACCAGCCCCAGCGCCCAGCTGGAATCTCTCCTCCTTCACCTCAAACACCCAAATATGCCTCTTCCCTACTCAGCACCCTTCCCTTGGCTGGCCATTGTCCCCAGGATAAGGTCCCAGACTCTCAGCTTGACGTTGAGGACCTAGAGTACCTTTGTGTTCTGGCCCTGCCTGCCTCCGAAGCCCTGTCTCTGATCACTTCCCACCCTCAAATTCTTCCCTCCCAAAAACCCTTTTATTTCTCTGTCAACACTGAATGCAAGGTATCTCTCAGACATGTCAAGTGAGTTCCTGTCTCCAGGCCTTTGCAGGTGCTAGTTTTGTCGGCCTGGAAAACCCTCATACCACCCCTTCTCATCCTGACCAACTCTTACGTGTCTTATAGGCTCAGCTCAAATGTCCCTTCTGCTGGGAAGAAGCACTGGGGGGTCTCTGGACTCCCGGATATCTTCTCTACGCAGCATCATCCGTGCTCTGACTGCCGCTCACGTCAACCACCCAGTCCCTCTAAGCTGCCTTCTCGCCCCCTCACTCCCCCACCCAGGCCATTAGTCCCCACGCCCCATCCCCCCTGCCCCATCTCCTCCTCTCCCTCCCCATAGCCCTCCTGGACCTCACCCCAGCCTCCTGCTTGGTCTTCAGCCTCCAATCATCTCTCTCTTCCAGTCTGTACCCCAAGTGGCCCCCAAGGGGTCTGTCCACACCCAAAACTGACTCCACCCCTCCCCTGCTCAGAGCCCACCCCTGGCTAGCCAGTGCCCTGGAATGAAGTCCAAGCCTCTCCTCTTGGCCTAAAGGCCCTACCTGAGCTGGGCCCCCCATGTCCCTCTGTCCCCTATTCATACCTTTATCCCCCTTGCCCTCTACGCTGCAGCCACACTGGCGTCTCAGGCTCCCACACAGGCAAGCTATGGTTTGGGTGTCTGTCCCCTCCAAAACTCATGTCGAAATGTAACTGCCATTGTGAGAGCTTTGGGAAGTGGGACCTTTAAGAGGTGTTTAAGTCATGAGGACTCCAGCACCCTCATGAATGGACTAAAAGCTGTTACAGTGTGAGTGGGCTCGCCTCCTTCTTCTCCCTTCTCTCTTTGCCCTTCTGCCATGTAATCATGCAGCAAGAAGGCCCTCAGCAGATACCGACATTTTGACATTGGACATCCCAGCCTCCAGAACCATGAGCCAATAAACGTCTGTTTCTCATAAATTACCCAGTCTATGATATTCTGTTATAGCAGCACAAAGCAGAATACAAGACAGTTCCAGCCCCAGGGCCTTTGAACCTGTGGTTCACTCTCCCTTTACTCATATCTTCCAATGCTTAGCTCCTTCTTTTTATCCATTTTTTACTCCAAATTTCACCTACTCAGAAAGGCCTTTCCTGACCACCTAGCCAAGTCCCCTAGGCATTTCTTATCCCATTCCCCCTGTCTGATTTTCATCTCAGAAGTTATCAGCTGCTGCTGTTTTCTTCTTTCTTTTCTTGGTTGTTCACTGCTTTTCTCCCCTATTACACTGTAAGTTCTGTGAAAGCAGGGACCTTATCGAACACTAAAGCAGTGGTTGGCATACAGTAGATTTTCGATAAAGGGCTTTTCAATGAATAAACTAACAAATGAGCAGTTAATCCTTCGGGTCTCAGATATCTCCTCCTCCTAGAAACCTTCCAGACTCCACAGGTTGACCTATGACCTGTGACTTGAGTACCCTGGTTTGGAAGGCTAGTACATTTTCTCTCTTGGGATGACATTTTGCTATGAGATCTGGAGGGATGGGTGGTGGCCAGGAAGGGTTGAAATTATGAAGGAGCACAAATTCTGGGTAAAGAACCGAACAGCCTCTGGGAGAGGCAAGTCAGAGAGAGAAAGACAGACAGAGAGAGGGCAGGAAGTAAGAAAGACAGAATCATGAAAAGATGAAAGAGTAGCTGGCTCCCAGCTTCACCTCAATTCCTGACTTCTGAATTTCTATGTGTGTTTGTCTTTCCAATAAATCCCCTTTTCGCAGAAGAAACTTGAACGAGACTCTCCTTGCAACCAAAAATGTCCTGGCTTAGACAGTACTCCCTGGCACCCCCACAGTGTCCACGTTCCCTCCATTACTGTGGGTGTCACGCAGCGTCGTCATTATCCCCATACCTGTCTGCCAGCCCTGCAGGACCCTGCGCTCTTTGGAGAAGAAGTCATGGTCTTACTCATCCCTGCGTTCCCGGTGTCCAGCACGAACCCTAGTCCCTAGCAGGCGCTCAGTATTTATGAGCAAGGGATTCTTTTCTCGCCCTCTTGTTCCGGGATCCTGATCCCCAACTCACCGATTCTCAATTCTCCTCCCCGAGGTCTCCTTCCCTACCCACCACTTTCCTCCCAAACTCACTTCATCCTCATTCAGGATTAAAGGCCTCTCCTGCCACACCGTTCTGTCACCAAACTCATCGGTTTCCCCACTCCCAAAGCTTCCCATGGTGGAGACGCTGTTTTCCACCAAACTCTGTCCTTCTCTTCTAAAATAACAACATGTAAGCCGGGTACATGGCTGTCCAGCCAGGGTCGACATTTCCCAGCCTTCCTTGCAGCTTGCCCGGGGCCATGAGCAGGAGCGATATTCAAATATTCAGCAATCGGTACAGCACAGGCACTAGCCAATCAGAATGGACACCACTGTAAACAACCAGTAAATCAGCACTAACCGTGTGACTATGTTCTCGACAACAGGGTGTGAGATGTCGCCCTTCTGCCTCACATAATCAAAAGAAAATTGCTCTCCATTTTCTCTCTTTCCCTGTTCTCATGAGCTACAATTCAGACAGGACCATGACCCAGCTTCCACTGCGCAGAGATGCCAGAGCAGAAGGGTGGGAGGATCCTGGGTCCCTGAATGGTCACATGGAGCAGCAACCTCCTGACAAGTGGGACTGCTCATCTCTAGGGTGTTATGTGAGAGAGGAACAAATTTTTCCTCATTTGGGCCACTGGATGGTTGGGTCTTTCTTGCTACAGAAACTCAGCTCATATTCTAAGTAGGTATTTCACAGAATCTAAGATCACATAATCTATCTATTATAAGATGTACTGCCATTTTTATGTACCACAAAGAAAGAAAAAGTGCTTCCAATTAAACCACGATAAGCTATTAATTATAAGACACGTCTTGATTTCAAAGACATTAAAATTATGCATCTTAGAGTCATGAAACAGAGTAATACACTCACTGAGTCTCAGGTGCTTTTTCCAAATTACCTGATTTAACCTCAGAAAAGAGATCTAATTACTCCCATTTTACAGAAAAGAAAACTGAGGCTTGAAGACGGGATGCCACCCATTTGAGGCCACTCGGCCAGTGAGTTCTCCAGGCAGCCCTCCACACCCTCTGGAGCCCTCTGGAAGCCCTCCACACCCCTCCCCACATCCCAGCCCCACTCACCTGTGCAGACTCTCCCCACGGTGGGTGCGGTTCTGGGCGCGACAGTCATGGCCAAGCTCAGGCAGGAAACCATAGTCACGTAGCAGAGCCTGGGCACCTCTGGCCACTACGGCCACACCAGCTGCCACACGCCGGGCCAAGTCATCCCGCCAGCCAGCTGAGCGCACTGCAAACAGCCCAGAAGGCAGGGGGGCGCCTCCTGGCAGAAGAGGGGGCTCACCAGGGGCCCCAGAGCCCCCGCCTCCAGCCAGCTGGGGCCCCACCATAAACCAGACGTAGCCAGACCCAGTGAGGCCAGCCTCCTCGGCTGCCCGGAACACAGGCTCGGCCTCCTCACGAGCACAGAAGAGCAGGCGGATCTGTGCACTGACGCTGCGGAGCTGGGCGCTCAGCACGGCCTCGCCAGCCCCAGGGTCCAGCGTCAGTGCTCCGCGGTGCTCCCAGCCCACCAGGCTGCCGTCAGTCAGCACCTCTATGTAGGACAGGAAGGCGCGATGGCCGGGGGCACGCGTGGTCACCGCTACAAAGGACGTCCAGTCGTACTCCTCCAGCACCTCAAAGATGACCTGAAGCTGTTGCTCGGTGGAGGAGCCCAGCTGCAGGAAGGTGGAGCCCTTCTCCTGCCGGGGAGGGAGGAGGATGTCAGGCCTCCTGACGTGGGGACCTCATCTCCTAGCGAGCTGTTCACTAACCCTGTCTCTTTTACCTCCTGGGGCACAGGGCTAGATGTGGGGTTAGGTTCAGCTACCTGATTGAGTCTTTTAGGCTCACTCATTAAAACTCTTCCCCATAAACCATACTCTCTTCCCTGTCTGAGGGTAAATGCAGAAGCCCCAGAAGAGAACTCTGAAGTCCTAGGGGATTGCAGAGCCGCAAGAGGGAAGGAGCCTGAGTCCCTGAGTCACCACATGGATAAGAGCCACCTTGAATCAGGAACATCTGTTTGGATTTTATTTATCTTTTATTTTTTTTATTTTTTAGAGACTAGGTCTCACTCCATGGCCCAGGCTGGAGTGCAATGGTGCAATCATAGCTCACTGCAGCCTCGAACTCCAGAGCTCAAGTGATCCTTCCTGCCTCAGCCTCCTGAGTAGCTAGGAATACAGGTGTGCACCATTGCACTTGGCTAATTTTTAAAATTTTTTGTAGAGACGGGGTCTTGCTATGTTGCCCAGGCTGCTCTTGAACCCTCAGGCTCAAGTGATCCTCCCACCTCGGCCCCCCAAAATGCTGGGATTACACGCATGAGCCACAGTGCTCAGCCTTGTTTGAATCTTATGTAAATGAGGAACAACTTTCTATCAGGTTGAGCCAGTGAGATTTGGAGGTTTATCTGTTACAGTAGCTAATCATCACTGTCATCAATACTCTCAGCATCCAGGGAGGGAACTACAGCACCCAGCATGCACCCAGAGGGACCTGGTCTCTATATAGTGAGGGAGACTACATCTCCCAGCATGCAATGAGGGTAGGTACTCCCCCAACTGGAAGATAGAGCTTTGCTGAGTGGACTTTCCCTTCTTTGGTTTTCCTCCTACCTCCCTGTCCCCTCCTCTGTCTCTTTGGCTGGAACCTCTTCCTCAGTCCAAATTCTGAATGCATTATAGCAGTGCCTTAACGTTCTCTTTTCTTTTCTGTCCTCTCCCTGGTGAGGTTTAAATACTGTTTTGCGCACTATCCAATATGGCAGCCATGAGCCACACATAGCTTTTCAATTTTAAATTAATTAAAATCAAATAAAATTTGACATTTACTTCTCTTGTTGCACTAACCACATGTCAAGCATTCAACAGCCACACGAAGCTGTGGCTATCATATTAGACAGAGCAAATATAGACGACCTTCATCACTGCAGAAAGTTCTGTTGGACAGCACTGGAGATGCCAGTGGTGCCTACCCTCGATCACAACCTCTCCTGTGAGCTCTAGACAAACCTATCTTCCCTTTTATTCAATATCTCCCCTTGGATTTCCAAGAGGCATTTCAAAATTAGCATGTCAAAACCAGGACACTGGATCTTTCCCCGCCTCTCTCAAACCTGCTCCCTTTCTTCTTTGCCTTATTCACCCTGATGCATAGGCCCCAAACCTAAATCAGCCTTTCCCTCTCTTTCCCTCACACCCACATCTAGCTATCCCCAAATCTTCTTGGCTTTATGTTCAAACATAACTCCCATTGTCCATTCCTCACTGCTATCACTGTCTCAACCCTCATCGTCACCACTTTCTTGCCTAGACATCTATGGCTTTCCAACCCATCTCTGCTTCCAACTTTGCATCTTCCAGTCCATTCTCCAAATAGCAGCCAGACTGATCGTTTCAAAATATTAATTGGATCACATCCCTTCTTGGTTGAAACCCTTCCAATGATTCTACCTCAGAATCAAAGCCAAAGTCTTTGCCGTGGCCTACAAGGCCCCGCATGAACTGGCCCCTGTTGCTTCTCTGACCTCATCTCCCACCATCCCAACCCCCCAAGTCGGTGGCAGCCACACTCCTTCCTTGGTCTTCCTAAAGCATGGAAAGCTCCTTCCTGCTACAAGGGCTTTGCCCTTAGCTGTTGCCTTTCCTGGGGATACTTTTCCCCAACTCCTCCATGCTGGATCTACTCCTCCTCATTCCTCGGGTCCAGCTCAGGTGTCACCTTCTCCCCCTGACTGTCATCTACTGAAGCCCCCTCCTGTCAATTTCCTCCAGGACAGATTTTACTGTTACTTGTTTTGTCTGTCCCCCCATTAGAATACAAGCTCCATAAGGCAGGGACTGTGTCTTTTTTTCCCCCCAGAACTTAAAACAGCCCTGGCACAGAATCAGCCCTCAATAAATCTTCCTGTAATGCAATGAGAACAGCAAGGGGACTTCCTCCTTAAGCATGTGCCTTTGGTTATATGTTTAGGGGACAGGACAGTTGTTTTGAGGGGATGAGATCTCCCAGCCTGAATTGAGAACTCCAAGAGGTCCTAATCCTTCAGCAGGTGGAAGTGTGCTGAAGGGACCATGTTCCCAGCATTCAATGGGACACAGATGGAGCTGTGAAGACCATTCTTATATTCAGGGACAGTGAAGGGACATTTCCCAGAAGGTATGGGTGTACACTGAGCAGACCACAGTGCCCTGCAGACAATGAAAAAGAGTCGACTGCACTTCCCAGCAGCAATGGAGGCACTAGGGACCACATCTCTGAGTATGCCACGAAGGTGGCAGCCAGGAAATAAATAAGTTCACCTGCCAGGTGATCTCTCCACAAATCTCTGGACAGCACCATACCAATGAGAACAAGAAAGCTGGACAGAGAGGTCCTTCCCAGAACGTTCTGGACAGAATTACAATAGTGATCTAGTCACAGAGCCACAGGCCCCACAGCAGGGAATTGGCAGACTCAGGCTTCACCCACACAGGTGGCTCCATCCTCCAGCGAGCGCAATCTCTCTGTCCCACCGGCTCCTCCCCTGAATAGGCCCCGCCCCATCTCAGGCTCCTCCTCTCAAAGGATGGCTCCGCCCTCCCACTCGGCCCTGTAGGCCCTATGCTCTGGGGGCCGAGCCTCTCCCCAGACCCTGACCTTCAGTACTGGATACCCCTATCTCCTGGTCCCTGTCCCTGCCTGGCCCCCACCTTTCCACTAGACTTAGCCCTTTTCTTAATCCCATTCCTTTCCAGCTGACTTCTCCCCTCGCTGATCCCAGACCCACCCCTCCCTCATATTTTGCCATCTTGGGTGCTCCCTTTTCGTCCCCAGTCCCCGCCCCTCGCTCGCCTTTCCCGCGATCCCTCACCTGCAATGACTGGGCCCACGTCCTCCCCATACCCTGATCATCGACGATCATCGACGACTGGCCTCTCTAACCCTGCTTCTAGGTGACTCTCCCGAAGACCCCGCTTGTCCTGTAGGCCACGCCCCTCCGTGTAAGCCCTGCCTCTTACCTAGACCTAACCCCTACCACCTGGCCCCACGTCGTCCCAGATGCTGACCCTCAGAACTGTCCCCGCCCCTTCCAAGGCCACACCCCTCAGAGCTCTCCAGACCCCGCCCCCAGCGACCAGCCCCGCCCCTCCCGCTGGTCGCGCGCACCTTGGGCGTGAGGACGAGCGCGGCGCCGCCGTGCACGGCCACGATGGGCAGCGAGGTCTGCGCCGACAGGAAGTCGAGGATGGGCGCGACGGCGGGCGCGCGTGAGTCGTCCTCGAAGACAACGCCGTGCACGCGCAGCCCCGACAGCAGGTCGCAGAGCTGCAGCACGAGGCTGCGCGGGTCCGAGCCGTTGAGCACCAGTGCCACGGGCCTCACGTCCAGGCCCGGGCTGCGCACAGCCGCTGCCACGGCCGGCGCCAGGCGCGCCGCCTCGGCCGCGTACGCGGGCCCCGAGAACACCAGCGCCACGTTGAGCGGCCGCGCCCCGCCGGAGACCCCGCCGGGCCCGCCGGCCCCGCCCGGCCCCGGCGCCTCCTCCGGGAACGGGCTGGCGCAGGCCAGCGCCAGCAGCAGCAACATCTTAGCGGGGCCCCGAGGGCCGCGGGGGCCACCGGCACCGCGCATCGCCTGCGGGCCCCGCCGGGCGGCCTCTGAGCGCCGGGGCCCGGGAGAGACACGGCAGGAGAGACAGGAACAGAGAGCACAGACAGACACAGACGGGGAGACGCAGAGACAGGGAGACAAGATGTTGAAAGAGATGCACAGAAGTGGAGATACGGGGGAGAGAGGAGGGGAAAAGGTTGGGGCGATGGAGACAGACACGGAAGGGGAGACACACAGGCAGAGGGAGAGACACAGTGGGGGGAGGTGGAAGGGAGAGATGGGGAAGAGACACCAAATACATAGGGAGAGGTGTGGGGGGTGAAAGAGGGAGAGACACAGAGATAGGGAGAAATAGGGAGAAGTGGAGTATAGGGGAGACACAGAGACAGGGATGGGTGATGGAGTCAGGGGAAGATACAGAGGTGAGGAGAGAGAAAGAGATAGGTAGGGTAGGGATGGGACAACAATGAGACCGATGGGAAAGAGACCCACAGAGATGGGATCAAAATAGGAGCAGGGAGATAGGAGGGGAGATGAAAACAGCAACAGAGAGGTGGTCGGGGGAAGATCGGCAGGAATGAGAGATGGAAGGAGGAGCAGAGACAGGGAGAAGAGGGAAAGAGAGAAGACAGTGTGACAGAAATAGAGAGCGAGGGAGACCCAGGGAGAGAACGGCAGAGTGGGGAGAGATGCAGAGATAGACGCAGGGAGATAGGAGAGATAAGAGAGACAAGAAAGTTAGGAAGATGGAAAGAAAACCAGGAAGAGGGAGACAGACCCCACGGCCACCAAGAGACACGCACACATGAGAGATGGGGAAACAGAATTGAGATTGAGGGAGGCAGGCAGAGCAGAGAGAAAACACAGGAAGACAGAAATAGCGAGGCAAGGCAAAGATCGAGACCCCCACCAGGGAGGTGCCCAGCACAGACATGAAAGGAAGGCAGGGAAGGCAAGTGACAGGAGGGAGCAAAAATAAAAAGGAGAAAAAGGGAGAAAAAAAATGAGAGAGGGAAAAGGGGTCAGGTGTATGGGGAGAGAGAAAGAGAAGGAGAAATTAGTGGGGTAACCCGAGGAGAGAAAGTGCCCCCAAGACCACACCCCTCACCCCGACCACAACCCCCAACCCATTTTTGTCACTTTACTCCTGTCCCTGTCCCCCACATTCTCAATGAGAATGAAAAAGAGAGTCATGGCCCAGGCTGGGATGCAGAGTTGGGGGCACAGCTGTGGCGAGCTGGGGGGGGTCCCTGGCACCCAGCCCGGAGCAATTTAGTAAATTAGAGGAAATACAGCATCTCATCCCTTCCTGTGCCCCCTGTTGAATACTTGCTGCCCGGGGTGGTTGGGCTGGGAGCCCAGGCTCCTGGGTTCTGCCTGGGTCTGAGGGAGGAGGGCACTGGGGGGTCTGGGCTCCTGGTTCGCAGAGAGGGACTGGAGCCTGTGCTAGGGGCTTCCTAAAGGGGTGAGGGTCCAGGCAGGGAAGGGTTCTCTCTTGGCTTGTCAGTCAGTCTCCTGTCCGGTTGCCATGGTAGCGCAGGCCTCATCCACCCCACAGACAGCCAGGATGGGGGAAAGACCCACACCCTCTCCCCTGCCCAGAGGTCTCTGCCCCTCCCCTACCCCCACCCCCCGGAGATCCTGGGCCGCTGTCTCACCTGGGAAGGAGGTGGGGGCTCCTAGCATGCCCATCCCTCCCAAATCCTGGCTCTTCTTCGCCCCTCCTCTCCATTGCCCTTCCCCAAGCAGCTGGCTCAATCAGTGCTCAGAATAACCCCCCCTCCACCCCAAAATAACCCACAGCTGTGGCCTGGTCCCCGCGGGGTTAACTCTCACTCTCCCCTCCCTTCCTGGTGGCTGCTCACCCCCCAGCCCCTCTTCTGCCTCTCTCAGACCCACCCCTGCCTGGCCTCTGCCCTTAGGGACCCCAGGGTTCTGCTCCTTGCTGAGTCCCAGGAGGGCAGCCTCCAGCCCCACCCTTCTCAGGAGGCTGGATGCCCAGCCTCTCCCACAGGGATTGGGGAGTGCGGTTCCCCACCCCTCCAGGGACTGAGAAGCGGCAGCTCCAGTCCTCCAGGGCTCTGGAGGCCCAGTCTCCAGAACCCACACCCTCAGGGATCACAGAGACTGGGCTCCTGTCTCCACCTGCTCATGTCACCTACACAGAGGTTAAAAAGTCCGGATTCCCGTCTCCTGCCCAGACTCAGGAGACTGAGCCCCCAGCCCCCTCCTCCCTCAGACACAGAAGCCCTATCCTCCAACTTCTCCCATAAAGACACAGGAGTCCTGCCATCAGCTCCTTCCTCCCCCAGGGCTCTGGAGTCCAGGCGTTCAGCCCTGTTCTCTCCCAGGACCCAAGAGTCCCAGCCCCCTCCTGCTCTAAGACTTGGGAATTCAAGTGCCCAGCCTTCTCTACGACAGGAGCCAAGAGCCTAGGTCCCTGGTTCCCCTCTTCCCCTAAGACCCAGAAATCTGGGTTCCCAGCCCTCCCCTCCCTTAAGGACCTCTTTTTTGTCTCAAACCCCATCAATCCCAACATCCTGGCTGCCCTCCCCAGCTCCAGCCTCCCCAGTCACCCCACTGCTGTACACAGCATAGCCTGCCCCAAGCTGAGAAGGAGGAGGGTGCCAGAGATTCCTGGGGTGTCCCTGTCTCCATCGCTCTCCCTAATCCATCACAGAAGGGAGGAGAGGCCACTTTGATCAACAGCTCCCCCACCTCGAGTCGCGCTGCAGACGGCATCCCATTTCCCCCCACCCCCCCAACACACACAACGCCGGTCTCTCCCCACCCTAATCCCTGGGCTTGGAAGAGGCCGGAAGGGTATTTCAGAACCTTGAGGAAGGGGTGGCAGCTTCGGCGAAGGGTGCTGGGGGCCTGGATGCCCTCAAGGTCCTTGTCAGGGGTATTAATAGCAGACTCATAGCTCTGAGATGGGAGGGGAGAGCAAGAGGAGAGAGGGAGAGGGCTGGCCGGTGGTGGGGGAAACTGATGCGGAGAAAGGGGGTGCAGAGAGAAGGTGAGATGGTGAAATGGAGGGGCAGAGAGAGACATGGGGTGTCAGGTATGTGGGGCTGGAGAGAGGCAGCAAAGTGTCAGAGAAATGGGGGGCTTAAGAGGTCTGAGGTGTAGAGACCCAGGAAAAAGGGGCTCAGAGAGGGAGAAGGAGAGAGGGCAGAGGAGAGTCCCTTAGGACAGGGAAGCTGGGAGAGAGCAAAGACCCCTGCCCATTGTTCAACCCCGCTCCCTCCATGAGGCTCCCTGGCCAACTTTCCCTGTCCTAGATTTCGGGGTCTACATTCCCACCCCCACCCCTGCATCCCTTCCCCGGCCTTACCTTTTCATGACCCTGTTCTGTTGGGGTGATTGCAGGGGGGCCAGGACTGGAACCTGGCGTCCAGCGACCCCAAGATTCCGCGGAGAGCTCAGGGAGCCAATAGGGGGGTCAGGCCCCGGGGCGGTGGCAGTGGCAGCGGCGCACAGCGGGGACCTCCTGCCCGTCTCTGGCTCCGTCTCTCCTTCCTCTTCCTTGGTCCTGTCCTGCCCTGTCTGTCCCCCAAGGTTGCGGCCACCTGGACTAGGCGAGGACACGGCTACACATGTTGCGCTGGAAGTTGGGCCCCGGACATTGCAGAGGCTGTTGGGGTGTCCTCTTGCCACCCCGACCCCGTGGGGATCCCCCCTCCGCCCACCTGGGGTGCCCCCCTCTGCCGCTTCAGCCCCGGCTCCTCCCCCCTTTCCATGTGTCCGGTCCCGCCTCTGCCTGGCTCATTCGCAACCCCCTTTTGTGCCCTCAGCCCCCCCTCCAGCGTCTATGTCTGTCTGTCTGTCTGTCTGGGTCACCTCTGAAGCCGGTGGCTGATGTGTGTGTTTGTGTGAGGAGCGGGAGATCGCCTGTCTGGGAAACTGCTTGCCCCTTCCTTGCTTGGCCACCTCCAGACCCCCCCTCGACGCCCCCACTCACAAACACAGGCAGAAACACACACACGCACAGCCTCACTTCCCTGGGATTCCCTCTCAACACCCCCGGAGCTTGAGGAGGGAAACACACACACACACACACACACACACACACGGGGGGGGGTCCAATGGGGGCCAGGCTACCACTGCCAGCAGAGGCTGTTCAGACAGACAGGAGGACACAGGCAGCCGGGGACGCCCAGATGCCTGGCCGCAGCCAGGAGACACAGAACCCAGGTACACACCATCCATCCGGGTTTGGGAGGGCTGAGGGGGAGGACTGGGGGGCCCACGACACCCAGGCAGGCGGCTCAGGGTCGGTACAGACAGACAGATCCCTCCCTCCCGCGGCCGCCGCAGCCCGTACAGACACACCCCCCCCCTCCGCCAGCCAGCCCCAGTCACCCGGACACACAGATCCTCACCGGGCTGATGGCAGATGCACGAGAGACCCCTGGGGGCCGGGCGGACCCACCCAGGCCAACACCCCCAGCTGGGCACTGGTGGCCGAAGCAGGCTGCGGGAGGCTGCGGGTGCGGGTGGCGGCGGCGGCCACGGCCGCGGCTTGGAGGAGCCGGAGCGGGAGGGACTCGCACACTCGCTCTTTTCTCACACACACACTCACTGGGGATGCGATTAACATTCAGTCCCCGTCCGTCCGCCCCTGCTGGGAGACCCACAGCCCCCCCTCCTGGCCTCCCTGGGGACCCCTCCTCCTGTCAGGGCTGGGGGAGGGGGCCGCCCCCCACCCCCAGCTACCGGCCTCTGCCTTCCTCCTGGGACAGGGGAGCGAGGGGCTGAAAATGAAACCAGAGGAAGAAGTGTGTGTGTCGGGGGTCGGCAGGGACTCAGAACCTGGTATGGAGACACTAGCCTCAGACCTAGACTCTAGGGCTGGGACTTGCTGCCCTTTGCCCCCTCCCCATTGGAGGCTGGGAAAGCAGGAGGCCTTTCCCTGACTTCAGTGTCCGCCATGCCAAGACCCATCATCTGGCTTCTATTGCCCGAGAAGGCTAGGCCTGCATACCGGTCTCTATCACGGACTTGGAGTCCCGGCCCCAGCTGGTCTTCCCTTAGACCCAGGGTGGGGACCACCAGTGCCTCCTCCCTCAGATCTGAGGGTCTGGGGCCCCAGCCCCCTCCTTCCTCAGACCTGGGGATCCGGGTCCCCAGCCCTCTCCTCCCTCAGACCCCGGGGTCTGGGCCCCAGCCACTTCTCCTTCAGACCTGGGAGTCCAGGAGTCCCTTTTCCACTGGGACCCAGGAATCTGGGGCCTCCCCTTTAAGCCTGAGTCCCTTTTGGAATTCAGGCATCCTGACCCTCCCCCAGCACAAATCACCTTCTGGGACCCAAGACTCACCCTTGGGCACCCAGCCCATCCACCCCTTTGAAGAAACCAAAACACTTGTATCCCTTTTTTATTGAGGCACCCAGTCTCTGTCACCCATGAGTACTCAGAAGAAAAGCAGCATCTCTCCCCCTGAGGGTCCCACAGGGCCAGCTGCCCCTCCTGCTCCTCCTGCAAGAGAGGTCAGGCCCAGCACTTCTAGAAGCTGCTGAGGCAGCTCTGGGGCAGAGTGTGGTACAGGACACCAGGGCCCCTGAGGGTAGAGGCTGGGAGTGTGTGTGTGTGTGTGGAAAATTCTGAAGTTCTGGAGCAGGAACTGAAGCCAGGGCCATGGGCTTCTCTGAAGTAGTTTGGGTTCAGTTTTTTGCCTTGAGCCTACTAGGTGGGATTCCTGCTTCCTTCACCCCCAAGGTCTGGGAGGGCAGAGGTGAAGGCTCTGGTCTTAGAGGAGGGAAGGGATTGTGGATCTAGATTCCTGAGGCTAGGATGCTTGGGGTAGAAGACAGTTGGGGTGGGACTGTAAGGTCTAAGGAAGGGGGTCTTGAGTGGGGAGGCAGCTGGGAGCCTGGACTCCTGGGTCTGAGGGAGGAGGGGCTGGGGCCAGGGGTCTAGAGGTGCTGGGAGTACTGGTGGCTGCTTTCTTGTCTTTTGGGTAGATTGGAGCTGAAGGCCCCTGAGAGGAGCAGAAGCTGGAAGCCTAGCCTCTGAGTCCATGTCCAGGAATTTTATTTTTATTTTTATTTTATTTTTTTTGAGACAGGGTCTCACTCTGTCGCTCAGGCTAGAGTGCAGTGGCATCATCACAGCTCACTGAAACCTCAAACTCCTGGCCTCAAGCCATCCTCTTGCCTCAGCCTCCTCAGTAGTTGGAACTACAGGTGCGCACCCCCACGCCCGGATAATTTTTCTGCTTTTAGTAGAGACAGGGTCTCATTCCTGCTCAGGCTGGTCTGGAACTCCTGAGCTTAAGCGATCCTTCCCGATCCTTCCGCCTCGGCCTCTGAAAGTGCTAGGGTTACAGGCGTGAGCCACTGCGGCTGGCCTGGCCAGGATTTTTAAAGCTCAGAGGACAGCTTTCCAAAGCCTTGTCAAGGGCAGAGGCTGAGCGGCTGGACTGGGTCCCTAACAGAGACACAGGCTGCCTGGGGGAGCAGGTGCCGAATTTGGGACTTTCACAACCCAATGACCCTGCAAGTTCCCAGCCTTTGGGATGCATTCAGCGTCGCTTCTGCAAGACGTGAGGTGGGCGATAGGGGGCGCCGGAGATCCGGGACCCGCCCTCAGGGGCGGAGCTTCCCAGCCCGGACTCCTCCTCCCGCCCTCCTCCCTCTTCCCCGCTCCAGCGCGGCTACCAGCTTGGGCCTCGGCTCCCCCTCCCAAACTCCCCCTCCCTGGAGCGGAGCCCACCCGAGGGTCCCTCTTTCGCCCCCCGAGCCCAGCCGCCCGGCCAGAACAGCAGCCTCCGGGGGCAGAACCCCGCCAGCCTGCCTCTCTCCCGCTCAGCCCTGCCAGAGGCCCCCAGCCATGAATCTCTTCCGATTCCTGGGAGACCTCTCCCACCTCCTAGCCATCATCTTGCTACTGCTCAAAATCTGGAAGTCTCGTTCATGTGCCGGTGAGAGGCCCACCTGGGCGGGAGAAGGGGAGAGACTGCTTGGGCGGGGGGCGTCCCAGGACTCAGGAAAGGTTCTGAGGAATTAGGGGGACAGGTCCCTCCCCCCACCGCTTGCTGGGG
Source organism: Avahi laniger (assembly GCA_963575035.1). NCBI lineage: Eukaryota > Metazoa > Chordata > Mammalia > Primates > Indriidae > Avahi > Avahi laniger. Next base: position 8,341 of record CAUYSK010014634.1, on the reverse strand, counting down.
GATCTTTCTTCCAAGTCCTGGGTCGCCAGGAGGTAAGCTCCCTTCCCCAGACTGGAGGGGTGCATACAGTTTAGTGAGGGTGGCCCAAGGCCCCCAATTCAGCCTCCCACAGCCCCAGTCTTGACAGTCCGAGGGTTCAGGACTGAGAACTGGGAGCCATGGCAGGCGGGAGGTGGCTGGGAGTTGGTGACGTGGACCGTGGCGGCCAGGAAGAGAGTGGGAGGGAGGTGACCGGATCCCAGGGGGCTGAGATCTGGTTGAGTCCTCCCTAGGTCCCACCTTGGGTCTGGACTCAGGGAGGATCCTGAGGGAGACAGAGGTGGCCGCGAGGCCTAGCCTGGGACAGAGCCTGGGGCTGGAGTAGCTTCGGGGGCCTGGGCTGCCCCCTGGCTGTGGGCTGTGGGAAAGTGCCCTGCTCAGGCCGGCAGGCGGGCTGGGGAGGCCTCTAGGGACAGCTGCACTCCAGAGCGGCCTCCAGGCTGGTCCCAGGCACTGTGCCTTAGTTTATTGCCCTGCAACCCACCCTAGCCCTGTCTCTCTCTCTCCTTCTCTGGACCACAGGGATTTCAGGGAAGAGCCAGGTACTGTTTGCTGTGGTGTTCACTGCCCGATATCTGGACCTCTTCACCAACTACATCTCACTCTACAACACCTGTATGAAGGTGAGGGCTCTACTCCACCTCTCTGGGCTGCCCTGGGGCAGGGGAGCTGTGTGTAGGGGCTGGGGCCTGGGCTCCTGTGTCTGAGGGAGGCGAGGGCTGGGCTTTCAGACTCCTGGGTCTGAGCCTATTGGGGCTACAGGCCCTGCCCTGTGAGCTGAGGTGCCCTCTCGTCATCCGCCCCCTCAGGTGGTCTATATAGCCTGCTCCTTCACCACGGTCTGGATGATCTACAGCAAGTTCAAAGCCACTTACGATGGGAACCATGACACATTCAGAGTAGAGTTCCTCGTCATTCCCACGGCTGTCCTGGCGTTCTTGGTCAACCATGACTTCACCCCTCTAGAGGTAGGCCCCTTGCTGGGACTCCTTTGTCGGTTGGATGGGGTATGGCAGAGTAGCTATGACAGCAGACTTCTTCGAGGCTCCTTCTGAGAGTTGTGCTCAGACTGTCTTAGTTTAGGACAAATAAGTTCAGTGTACGGACTCCGGGTTTAAATGATATTGACACAATGGCAGCACATTCACTGTGCACCAGATGCTGCTCTAAGCATTTCACATACATTAATTCATTATTTTTCACAGCAGCCCCATTTCATAGATGAGGAAACTGAGGCTTAGGGGGTCTAAATGACTTGTCCAAGGTCATCGGCCTAGTAAATACCAGACTGAATAGCTCAGGAATTGGAAACAGGGGTTCTAGAGCCAGCTGCTTGGATATGAATTCTGGATCTGCTCTTTTCTATTAGCATGATCCTGGGCATGTGACTTGACCTCTCTGTGCCTCAGTTTCCCCATTTGTAAAGTTGTGATCAGGTCATTGTGAGGATTTACTGAGATTTTGCAGCATCGCTTGGTGGTTAAATACACATAGACTCTAGAATCAGAGCACAGGGATTTGAAACCTGCCTCTACCACTTGGCAGCTATGGGACTTTGGGCAAATCATGTAACTTCTCTGTGCCTCAGTTTCCTCACCATGCCCAGCTAATTCATAGGGTTCTAATGAGAGGCTGATACCTGTAAAGCACAGTGTCTGGCATGAGGTCTGTGTTAGTGCACTTCATATTGTTATGAGGCCGGGAAATTTATAAAGAAGAGGTGTATTTGGGTCACTGTTGTGCAGGCTGCACGAGAAACATGGTGCTGGTATCTGCTTCTGGTGTGGACCTGAGGAAGCCTCTACTCCTTAGGCAAAGAGGGAGCAGGCATGTCACATGGTGAGAGGGAGCAAGAGAGGGAGGAAGTAGAACCAGGCTCCTTTAAACAATCAGCTCTTTCGTGAAGTGAGAGAGGGAAAACTCACTCATTGGTGGAGGGGACCAAGCCATTCATGAGGGATCTGCCTCCGTGACCCAAACACCTTCCACTTGACCCCACCTCCAACATTGGAGATCAAATTTCAACATGAGATTGGGAGGGGACAAATCCAAACTATATCAAGGTAGGAAGTGCTACGTCAATGTTTGTTCAGTGACGGAAGTAGTTAATACTATGCCTGATACTTTTACTTGTAAATGTTAGCTGTCATGATTTTCATTTGATGGTGTTTTGGTGAGACCCGTACAAACTTCTGGGAGGAATTTTGGGAGGGCCAGTGCTAAGTTTGTGATCTCATGCCTCCTGGGGCTTGGCAGGAATCGTAAATTCTGGATAACCTTTTCTCACGTAGGCCTACACTACTCCTGCCTTACAGGAAGCTATCACTGGGTGGCTAGACATGCTGATGTTTTCAACAGAAGCCATAATTCAAGAGTTTTCAGGCAAGATATCTCACTTTAAAAATTTTGGCCACAGATTCAAAATATATTTCTAGAAGTGCTGTGTAGGCTAGACAAATCTGACTGAGGGTGACTTTGGCCCATGAGTCCCCAGAAATGTCAGGAGGCGGTGTCATGCTGCGGCGAGAACCCTGGACTTTGCAAACATGTCATTGTTGCCACCTTACTTGGAGCATTTACCCAAGCCTTTGACCTACTCATAACTGCCCTGCTGACTAGGGATGACTGGCCCCATTTTGCGATGGGGAGATTGACTGAGGCTGGGGCAGGCAGTGGAGCTGGGGCAGGCAGTGGAGCTGGGCCAGAACCCAGGCCTCTTGCTCCAGTCTTTGCGGTTCCCTCATTCAGAGGAGGGCAGTGACTATGTGCCCAGCCCTGAGCGGGCCATTCGAAACACATCGTCATCCCATCTGATCTCTTGGCCACCCTGGGAAACGGGCATCCTCATTCCTGTTTCTTGGAGGACTAAGGTGAGGCTCAGAAAGGAGAGTTCACAGGATTTGAACCCAGTTCTGCCTGCTTCCAAAGCTTATGCTATTACTTGGTGCTTGCTAAAAAATTATTTTTTAATCATAGAAGGAAAATATTCTTCTTTAAAAATTCAGACATCACAAAATAGACAAAGTAAAACACAACTGACCGTTCACCTCTGGGACTGAAAGGAGGCTGGCAGATGTCTGCAGTCTCTTGTTGCCCCTCCTGCGATACCATGTCCTGCTCACCAGTGATAGTTATCACTGCTGCCTAAACAGTGGCCTGTGCTTCACTCACTCACTCATTCAGTCGGGAACTGGGCCAGGCGCTGGGGCCACAGGGTGAACAAGGTGTAGGATCCCAGGCCTCACGGAGCTCACGTTCTGGTGAGAGCGACCAAGAAGGAGATAAGACGGGGTGATGTCACAGTCCTGGGGAAAGGATGGTCAGGGAAGGTCTCTCTCAGGAGGTGACTGATGAGCTGAGGCCCGGAGGATTCGGAGGAGGCAGATGTGTGACAGCCTAGGGGAAGAGATTTCCCGCTTCGGGAACAGCAAGGGCAAAGACCCTGAGGCAGGAAGAAGCATGGCATGTTGGAGGACCAGATAAAGGGCCTTTGTGGCTACGGCCCAGGGAGTAAGGGGAGTGGGTAGGGCATGAGGTTGGACCGGGGAGGGCCTTGGAGGGCAAGAGCAGGAGTTTGGGTTTTATTCTGCTTGCAACAGGAAGAAGTCACTGGAGGATTTTAAGGCAGGGAGTGACATAATTTGCTTTATGTCTCTAAAGATTACATATTAAATGACGTGCCTACAAGAGTAGGAAAATCATCCCCATTGTAGAGATAAGGAAGTGGAGACTTGGAGAATCTGGTTATCTTGCCCAAGGTCTGATAGAAGGGAAATCTCTGAGCCAGGATTCCAGCCAGGCCTGCTTTGTAGAGACGCGAAATTGCAAAGTGTTAATGATCACTGACTACGAGTCCTTGGTTTGAATCCCTATTCTGCTGCTTGCTAGCTATGTCATCTTGGGTGAGTATCTTACCTCCTCTGGCCTCAGTTTTCTCATCTGTAGAATGGGGTTGCTAATAATGGGATCTTGCTCATGGGGCCATGGTGAGGGTTAAATGGAGACATGAGTAACACTGGTAGAATGGTGTCTGGCATGTGGTAAGTGCCTGGATTGCGTCCCTTCTCTCTCTGACTTCACTGTGCCTGTAACTGCCATGCCATCCTCTGCCTTCTTTCACGCCCTGTCCTCTCCTGCCTCACTCTGTCCTCTGTCCCCCTCCCTGGCCTCTCCGCAGATCCTCTGGACCTTCTCCATCTACCTAGAGTCGGTGGCCATCTTGCCGCAGCTGTTCATGGTGAGCAAGACCGGGGAGGCGGAGACCATCACCAGCCACTACTTGTTTGCGCTGGGCGTCTACCGTACGCTCTATCTCTTCAACTGGATCTGGCGCTACCACTTCGAGGGCTTCTTCGACCTCATCGCCATCGTGGCAGGCCTGGTCCAGACAGTCCTCTACTGCGATTTCTTCTACCTCTACATCACCAAAGGTAGCCAGGATTCAGGGCTGGCTGCAAGGGAGCCTGCTCTTTGCACAGCTCCTGCCTCCCTGGGGTCTGGGGTCCATCTCCTCACCCCTGTGTCACTCAAGGGAGGGAGGGCTTCCTCTCCTGGCTTCTAGGGCCCCAGGCCCACCTCTCTCCTAGGAATTCAGACCTTTAGCCTCTGCCTCCCTAAGGACCAAGGAGTTTTTGTCCTCAGCCCCCATGTTGCTTTGATTGGAGGCCAGCTGGGGGCAGGGACTCAGGCCCACCGAGATTCACTCGTTCATTTATTCATTCAACAAATGTATTGAGCACTTTCTGTGTCCCTGGCCAGGTGCTAGGCTCTGGGGATACAGCAATAGGAGAAAAGGTGGCGGAGGATGCCCTGTTCTAGAGGGGAGATAGTGAATGAACAAGCAAAGAAAGAGAATTGTCAGTAGCAAGAAGAGCTATGCAAGAAATAAACCAGGGACGTGTTCATAAGTAACTGTGGGGGGGACTACTTTATATGGGGAAGGAAGCCCCTTTGAGGAGATGATGTTTAGGCAGAGACCTAAAAACCCAGGATTCAGTTGCGTGAAGGAAAGAGGGGCAGTAAAGGCTGAGGCTTGGAGGGCAGGAGGGCGTGGTCTCACTTTGCCAGGCCTGCCAGACCCTCTGACCCTACCTCCCTCAGAGATCAAGGCCTCCAGCCAGAGAGTTCTTCAAGGGTAGAAGAGCAGCAGCCCTACGAGAAATGAGGCTGCTCTTGGCCTCCATCGCTAAGCCCCTAGGACCAGATCAGCCTCCCCCAGTCCCACCCGTTCAGTGATTCAGGCCAATTCCCCAGTTCATGACCCAAAGTCCTGGGGGCTGTCCCTCCTAGCCTGTCTGCCCGGCATGCAGGACCTGCTCTGGGTGGGGAGGCTGCCCCTTCGTTGGGGGCCCTGATGGTAACGCCCACCCACTTTCTCTCTTCGCAGTCCTGAAGGGGAAGAAGCTGAGTTTGCCAGCATAGCCACGGTCCTCGCCGTCCCTCTCCTCAGCAGTGGCGGGAGGCAGAGGAAGGCGACCAACGACGAAGAGCTTACCCATCCACGGGTGACTTTTTAAAGAACCAACCTCTTCCCGCTCCCCATCCCACCTCCTGTTGGGTTTCAGGGAGGCAGTGGAGGACTCAAGTCTTGGGGAGCTCAGGACCTGGGCTGTTTGTAGTCTTTTGCCTTTTAGAGAAGAAAAAAAAAAAATCTTTCCACTATTTAGTTTTTGACTCTGATGACTCTTTTCTCTTCTACTCTCTGGCCCTGATTTTTATAAACTGTTTTTGAGTGTCCTATGGGCTAGGGCAGGATGGGAGATCTTTTCCCTTTCCCAAGCCCCTCAGTTCCCTTCCAGACCCCTCCTCCAGCCCCACTGGTTGCCAAACACTAAATCTGCTGACACCCACCTGCCCCACCTCCTACCATGGCCATGAGCACAGCTCCCCAACCCCCCACCAAATTTCTAGGTTGGGGATAGGGAGGAAGGGAGGCCCAGGAAGGTCTCTCTTGATTTTTTCATAACAATTTTTTCCCCAGAGTTTGGGTTTTTTGGTCTTGTTCTAGTTTTTTGGCAAATTAGGGGGCCTTGGGTGTGGGAAGGGGGGGCTGGCTGGAGAGTCATTGCAGCTCTAATGCCATGTTTTTGTACAGAATTGATGGTTGATTCTTTGTTCTCTTGAAATAAACAGAGAAAAATGCTTCCTTTCTTTTGCTGCTCCTTGCCCTCGCTCTCTGCATACTTGGGGTCGCGCAGGGCCCCTCTCTTTGCTTCCGCTTTTGCTTGTCGACCATCCACAGGCGACCAGGCCTGGGAACAGCAGGAAGATGAGAAACTGGGTTTCTCGAGACTTTCAGCTGCGTTGATTCCTCATGGCTCCGCTGGGGAAGAGGTTTTGGAGAAAATCTTGAAGATTCTTCTTACCTGGGCACAGAACTTGCCTGATGGTCTCTCCAGAGCCGCAGGGTTGCAGAGGACCTTCAAGAGCATGTATGTCAGAGGCCATAAATGGGCAGCCCCCGTCCCACCCTCATTTGGCATTTCGTTGCATTTTGTTGCCACTTTGTGTTTAAAACAAAGGAATGGGTCACTGGCCTGTAAAAACCAGATTTTTACATTAAAGTCTAGATTTCTGGCTTCTCTTGAAAAAAAAAATCCATCAATCTGACAATGCTGGGTCCTCATTTCTGGATGGCAACAGATGGCTGCATCTGAATGGATGGGCTACAAGCTTTTCACCACAGTGCCTGGGACTTGGCTGCACGGTTGCTACCATTTATTATTGGGCCGAAGCTGTGTGGTTATTTTTGTTTGTTTGTGGAGTTAAAAGGAAAGTGAAATATTTTCCATGTCTTTCTCCAGATTGGCTTCACACCTGGCCTATTTCCTTCACTTATGTTACCTGCCTGGCTTTTGTAAGCTTTGGGATTTTTGACCCTTGACAGTCAGACTTCCTGGGTGTCCTCTACGACCTTCCTAACCTCTGCTTTACTGCCCATAGGATTGCTCTGGAAGCTTCAGGAGGCAGGGAATTGGTGTTTCCTGTGCATTTAGTATGTGCCAGGCACTGTGCCTTACACAGATGAGCTCCTCCGACCCTCACAGCAGCCCCTGAAGAGGGGACGCTTTGTGGATGAGGAAACTGAGGCTTAGAGGGATGAGTGGCAAAGGTGGGGTTTGCACCCGGGCTTCCCAAAGCCAGAGCCTATGTGTTTAACCACTGCTGTGTGGTTTTCCAGCTGTTTTTTGTTTCATTCTTTCAAGCCAAGGCATCTTCTATTTAGAAGAATTTTGCCCAGAAGCCTCATATAGGAAACACAGGAGCAGGGCTGCTGGGGTTGACTGTGGGGAGGCGGGTGGTGTCCCTGCCTGCTCAGCCTGAGGCACCTCTTTGAACACAGTCTGAAAACCATCCATCTAAATCTGGTCTGAATCTCTAGTTTTATAGCCAATATAGCTCTGGCCCACAGAAATTAAGTGACATTCCCAAGGTTATTGAGCTTGCAATAGAGGGAGGACCAGAGCTCAGAATCCTCCATTCCCCACATCATAACGCTTCCAATCCACTGTACTGCTGCCCTGGAGAACACGTGTTTATTTTTGTATTTTCAGAACTGAGCACAGGGCCTGCCACACAGGAAGCCTCAAAAAAAGGGACCAAAGGAACCCAAATTTGATTCCTCACAACCCATATCCTTTTGTGCAGTTTGTAAGCCAACACTCTGCAGACCACTGTGGCCCTCCCGTAGGTGTGTTTTTTTGGCCTGCACTATGTTTACATATTTTTTTGTATTTGTTGCTCCCTAATTTCACATAAAAAGCCATCCACCCAGAAGAAGGATGTCCAAATTGTTCTCAAAAAACCAGAGGTTCTAGGGCTGCACTATACAACACGGTAGCCATTAGTTACATGTGGCTGTTGAACATGGCGAGTCCAAGTTGAGGTGTGCTGTAAAATACACAATGGGTTTCAAACACTTAGTATGAGAGAATGTGAAGTACCTCACTAATAATTTTTATATTGATTACACGTTGAAATGATAATATTTTGGATATATTGGGTTAAATAAAATATTAAAATTAATTTACTTGTCTTGTTTTCCTTTTCTTAATGTGGCTACCAGACTATTTTTTTTTTTTTTTTTGAGACAGAGTCTTGTGCTGTTGCCCAGGCTAGAGTGCCGTGGCGTCAGCCTAGCTCACAGCAACCTCAAACTCCTGGGCTCAAGCGATCCTTCTGCCTCAGCCTCCCGAGTAGCTGGGACTACAGGCATGCGCCACCATGCCTGGCTAATTTTTATATGTATGTTTTTGTCCAGATCATTTCTTTCTATTTTTTAGTAGAGACAGGGTCTCATTCT